>OX461812.1:25877606-26161265 GCA_949802685.1 Dicyrtomina minuta | reverse complement strand
TTCTGGTTTATTTCTTTATTTTTGCGGAAAGTTTTTCATTTCTGTGTCTGTTTCTGTCTCATATGCAGTGTGTATTCCATACGCAAACTATTAAAACTTCACCTCCACCTCCACTCCACTTGTTTGAGTTGTTGAAAGTCATGGCTCAGGAGCTGATTAGTGCTCATTTTATGACTTGTAAGCTCGCAACATAGACGGGATGATTTTCCCTGCTGATTGTCCAAGGGGAAGATGATGTGAATGATGATGATGAACAAGACAAAGTTAAAGTTTGATGGAGATAAGGAGAAGGATACATAATATTATTTTTATATTCTACACTATACTCTGTGTATAGTCCGTCCATTCTGTGCAAATTATATTCGCGGCTGTAGATTCTTTTTATTTTTTTTATTTTTATATTTTTGCTATAATTATTTACAATTCACTCGCTCCTGTTCCTCCTTCACCTGTGCCTCTCTGCCTGTCTCCCTGTACCTTTTTACCCTTCCAAAGAAAGAGACGACAGAGACGTCCATTGTACTGTATGTATTAGACAGCCTCATCGGCATCGGCATCCGCAGTCCTAATTATTATCCCACAGGAACCTCATCTAATATTATGGCGATTATGGCATGGCGGGTGTACGTAAGTAAACGTAACTGGCCAAACGAGTTTTACCAAGTTTATTTTTCTTTTTACTTCCATAACTCATCATTCATCACCCATCGCAGCGTATCTCGTCTCGTGCAGGTTTCATCTGCCTTTGGTCGTTAATAATAATCACGTGTGCACATCTTTTTCTCTATTTTGACTCCCCACGAAATTATTATTATTATTATTATGATTATTAATTTTATTATTGTAATTCCTGTGTAGCTCTGTGCGTACAAGAGAGTCGTACCCATATTTCACACACACACACACACACACATGTAATAATAATACGAACAAGCATTCTCATTATATAAATATTCTTCTTGATTTTTTATTTTCGTATTATTTGGGTTGAAAATTTGGCTGTATAGAAAACGTTGTATTTGTACGCATTTGTGATTTGTGAATATCCAGATTGTTTCCATCTGCTTTGTTATTATGCTTTTTTCTTTCTTGAGTGACACAGCAGGCAGGCTGACAATACTTATTATTGTTATGATGATTTTGTTTGTTTTAATTTGTTCCTTCGATGATTGCTTCTTTTGACAGGGAGGATCGGGATGTAGTGAAAATCATAACGTTCGTTATTTGGAAAAATTTATATGCAGAAGCAAGTTTAATTTTCAAATAAATGATGATAGATGTGATATTCAAAAAAGTTCCGAAAAATTTTTGAGTGCCGTGCCGAGAGTCTGTCGATATCAAAATTCTCGATAATAATGCAGTGGTCGAAGTCGAGAGAGAGTCGAGATGTGGATTGGTTTTTATTGTTATGGTTTCAGCAAACGAAAGCTGTAAAAGCTGGAAATATGGCGGTTTTGATGAGATTAAATTTAATGCTAGTTTGAAATTAATTTTGATGATTAATTTGAGTCCAAGATTTTGATTCTGAAGTTTGATAATAATTTGATTATGAATTATTTATTTTAATAATTTTTAATTTTTTAATACTACTTTTGAACAAAAAAAAGGATTTAAATGTGGGTAAAGGCCAAATCCAGCCCCCAGCCCCAGGGCAGTCGTCAGTTGGTTGGACCACGTCTATTTACTACTAAATATAGAAATATACTAAAAATACACTTTCAACAATAAATAAATGATCAAATTCAGAATTTAGATAGGTGCTTCGGCGATTGCTGCTGGCTAAAGATTCAGCTTGCAGCAATAACTATTTCTTCCAAATCCATATTCCATATTATTGCAACTTTCATTTCAATTCATCATTCATTTCAAAATTTTTAGTGGAACCACGTACCACGTCCTACAGATCTGTTCAGCCTCGTCTCGTGGCAGTTGCAGGAAATATATTGAAAGACTAATAATAGGGGACATTGCATGGGCACGTAATGAGTGTTTGTTACTGTCAGGAACATTTCTAACAGCAGTCGCTAATAGGTAATTGAGAAAATTATGTAATATTAGGAAAGCATTGCTTAACTGTGACTGGTCCTACTTAAACTTTAAACCAGAGCGATTTTATTTACTGTATTTCCTGTAATCGGAGACCTCGTATACGATTCAGATTTCGACATCCCAGACCAGTCCACTATTACAGACCCTTCTACTGTTACAGGCCCGTCTACTATTACAGGAATTACGGTACTTATTACGAGCGGCATACATCACGAAGCACGTACTATTTTTATTACATTATGACGGTCCTTCGAAAAGGATCAGTCACAGTCCGTCACCCATTTGTAATAGTGCCACATACGATCGACCATTACATTAATTACTGGTATTTAAAATTCGTATGAAAAGTCACGAGTCATCCGTCAATAAGTGACATACATGCAAAATGCGTCGGGGAGGGGTGAAGTCGTCCAAAATGAAGGCTAAGTTGAGGGCAGCCTCGCCGCTCAAGGACTCTGCCTACAGCTCCACGATTCCATCCAAAATGGCGTACATGATCGCGGGGAGACGCTTCCAGGACTCAGTTCTGAAGGGGCTGGCCCAAAGCATGAGCGTCACGCCCGCCAGCGCACTCAATCTGAGTAGTTCCCAGAGTATGCACGCGAGGAAGCTCCCACAGACCTCGCCCCCGGACAGTCGACCCAAGACTCCGGTCGTCGTCGTTGGCTACCCAAATGGCTTCCCGAGAGGACTTCATATAGTGGGGAACAAAGCTAAAAATCCAGGCATCGTCACTCTCCCCGTCGTCATGAACGTGACCCAGAGAAAGCAAACAAGTAGCAGTAATACATCCTTCGACAGAATGAGCGTGGCTGTGACAGAGCTGAGCGATGAAGAGCTGAGTTCCAAAATACTCAAAAGTGACACACCGATCAACTCCCCTTCTGCTGGTGGTGGGGGTGGGGGTGGTGGCAGTGGCTCTAACAAGAGGTCCTCTAACCCGTCTAATAATAAGGACTCTTCTGCAGAAGAAGATAAGAAAGTGAAGGCGGAGAAAAAAGTGAAGACAAATCCGCCCCATCCCCATCCTCCAGTAGCACCTTGGAGAGAAATTAGCACCTTCCAAACTCCAGCTGAGCGGAGGAGACAAACCTACAATAACTTTAAAATGGTTAGCTTATGGAACATCTAAATTTCGTAATCTATAGTAGGGTCCGTCCAAATGGTGACCAGACCACAATGGTGATCAGTATAGCCGTCGTTCAAAAGCTACCACCTTTAAAAATCTGTCTATACAACTTATTATTTGTAATATCATAAAAGTTTTCACCCCTTTTTCAAATATATCACCATTTTACTAACTTTTACTAATTGCTAATTAATCACCTCAAGGGTAGAGTTGGGGCACTGTGAGGTTTTCCGGAAGTTTTCCATACAACGACAACGACCTGTATCTTTTTGCAAACTTCAATTTTAGACACTACATTTTTGTGTACACAAAGGATTAACAGACAAGTATAATGGTACAATAATATGCTCCACTTTATGCTGACTGTGAAGAATTAACACAGATTCTTGACGTTTTGTACAAATAAACTCGATCACTATTAGGGCGAACCCTGCTACAGCATAATTTGTTCGACTTGAACTATTAGTAAGCGCAGGGGCGCTGATTAAACTTGTGGAACTGGCAGCCCGGGGTGGTGTTTATTTAAATTTTGTTAAGTTGAGAAGACGGAAACAGCGACGACATAAATTTAGAACTAATTTTTATACCTATACAAAGTGCAAGAACTCAGTTTCATTATTGCTTCTTACTTTTTTTATTAAAGGCGCAAGCACTAGAGATGAGATTTTGGCTAAATAATATGCACTACTTCGTCAACTGTTATTCAGCTAATGTCCGTATACGCCGGCTATACTTTTTAAAAAATCATAAATTTTACCGTCCGACCCCTACCCCGGCGCCTATTTGAGCATATTCGCTAAATGTAACAAATATTATGGTAATACAAATTTTTATGCTGATTTAATTTAGGGCAGTTATGATTTTTGATCCCATTCTGTAGATGTCACCAGATCCACCCAAGACACCCACAAAATCCGCATCCCGTCAAACAGCCAAAACAGTCGTCATCAAACTGCACAGGAATGAACCCGGGAAAAGGGATAATGTGAGCACTAATTCGTCAATGAGTCTCTACTCCCAGTCTCAGAACTGGTCTCATAGGAAGCTGTCCAATTTTCACAATGCCCCAGCAGCATTGGCCGTATCCGGGAGTGGCAAACTAAGAGCAATGAGACATGGGGTGGGGAGGGAAAGATCCGTGACGGGCCTAGCCATGAGCTTTCGCCCTCAGCGAGACTACCCCCTAGTCAACGTGAAGAACTCTCCGTCTCACATAGTGACAAGCTCCCGGGCGAAAAAAAGCTCCGCCCCCTACAGCTCTCCCTCCGCAGCTCTCACTCCCAAAAAGTCCTTAACCACCGTCACTGGAACGACCACAGGAGCTCAAAATCCAACATCAGCATTTCCACTCCCACTTCCAATTCCACTGCCACCAGTGGGAGGACCCGGAGGACCCGTTGCTGGGCAGCAGGTGGTGGGAGGGAGTAGTAAGCCTCCGATTAGCGGGAGCCGGTGGAACAACATTATCCAGACAAATCCGATCCCTGCCCCTCCATCCAAGAGACTAGAGCAAGCTCGTCTCATGAATCACATCATCAATGGCTACGCCGAATCCAGTGCTGTTCCTCGGAATGACGCTTTCAGGGACAAATACGCTTTCACGGGGTCTGTCCCGGGCTCTGGCTCCGCCTCTGGATACACTGCGGGTCAGAGATTCGTCGGGAGTGGGGCGCCGAATAAGGCGACTCTCTTTCAACCCACAAACCCTGCTCCTCCCCCTCCTCCAATCATTGCCGTGGCGAAGCCGAAAGTTATGAAAGCCCCGCTCAAGCCCCCAGTCCATATTCCTGGCCCCAAGCGAGAAAATATTTATATTGGTCACTATGACGGCTCGGATGACTCAGACTCGGACACAGAGCCCAAAAATTTAGCCAACTCAAATCCGGCTTGAAGTTTTTTCAAAATTATGAGACATGCGCCCTTTAATTGGTAACAGTCAGACATTCACAATATTATCGACAATCAGTCAGGGATTTATTCATCAATACATAAAGTCCTCAAAAATTAATGCCGTTCTATCTTCTATTTTCTATACGATTAATAAAAAATTCAACCTGTGTTCATACAATACGGTGTTCGAAAGTATTTATTTGAAATACAAAATTTTGTTTTTGTGTTTAATTTTTTGTATCATATCAGTATAATTAAAAAAACATTTAAAAAAACCACGTGCAAACTGTTGCACATTCTTATCGATATGTAAATACTTGTAATTGTAAGTCAATTATACTACTAATATGATAACGATAACTATCGAAGCAGAATTGAGAATGCAAGGAGACATGTAAGGAAAATGGAGTCTTCAGACTGAGTACAGGATTTCCCAGTCAGAGTTTCTATCAAAGCTTTTGGATGGGGGGGTTCTAGTTCGTGGAAGGCAGCAGTGTCTTGAACAGTGGAGAAGTTTTTAACGCCTTGATTGTGCACATTGTAATTATGAAGTTGTTTCGACTTTGAGAATATTTGATGATTTTCATGTTCTTGACTCAACTTATTTTCAGGTAGGATCATATCATATTGTTGCTGATCTCGTGACATTTCAGCTATTTCTTCGGTGGTGGTGGGTTGATTTCGAGTAGTTTCCGTTGAATGTTTGTCCTGAAAAATTTTATTATGATTTAAATTATGTTTATGTTGCGTCCCTCTCCGTCGTATGTATTTTGTCTTCATTTTAACCAATAATTCCGGAGGTCGAGTTTCGTTGATTTCTACGGGAACTATTTGAGTTTCGTAGCCGTTGAGAGTTACCTATATACAGCAGAATTAAAGGAGTTAAAATAAAATACTTAAAATATCTATATGAATGTATGTATAGATAATATAATATTTTATCAACTTACAAGAATGACATATTTTCCTGGGACTAAAACACGCCAAAATTCACCGCGCTTGTTCGTGAAGAATGGCATTCGGATGCCAGAGTGGTCCGACAAAGGGTGGTCATCAGATAAGAGCGTCATGATTTGAACTTTGTTCAGCGGAAGACCCGTTACAGCATCTATCACTTGACCCCGGAAGCTGAACTCTGCTTCTTCGATCATACTCAGCATCGCCTATTTCACACAATTTAATCAAAATATATGAAATTAATTTGCATAAAGGAAGTTGAATAATCCCAGTTTTATACTATATCTAATGGAATTCTAGAATTAGCTTGTAGCGTATAGTCGTATCAGTAAATCGAAGGCAGACGGATATTTGATCGAACGGACTTACATATTTGTTATTTTGCCATATCTGACCCAAGTTGTGAGTATTATTGTCGTTTTTACAGCAGTCAAGTGCAATCAAGATCTCAAAAGTTCCTTGGACGTAATTGTAGTCCATCATTGTTCCTATAATTATTATATTAATCAAAAATACCAACGAAACGTTTAAATTCAGCCCTTCATTTAACTGCACCTTCAACATTATATATAGGTACGTTCCAAATTGTCAAAAATCTTAAAAACTGACAGTTCTATTAATTAAAGTTGGTAAGATTGAAAGCCTTTTGCGTACCCGAAATACTCTGCCACTCAGCACCGTTAATGAACCCTTCGGGGAAAATTTTATTCAAGGATGGACAGTACCAGTTGAAGGGGTTTTGACTTTCCTGATTGACAAAGTTCACATATTTTGATGCCAAAAACTGAAAAGTCTTATCGTCCGGTCCGAGTGTCTCATGTGCGAGGTCAGTGGGATCTAAAATAGGAGAAATTTACTTCATTTTAACGTCTTAATGTAATGTGCGTAAAAATATACTTGAGCAAATAAATTATGTGTTGTAATACATAGGAAGGATAGAAATTTACGCTTACAAAAATCTGGGGTTGAATCCAATGGGTAGCTTATAACTTTAGCTCCACTGATGAAGGATGCGGATACAATGAAACTATTCTCTTTCATCCAGTTTACAATTGCCACTGTTTCTTTCTCTTGAACCGGACCTTCTCCGCTCGCATAAAAATTCCGATTTAAATCAGCGCCCTTTGCGTTTAACCTACAATAATAAGAGTTGTAATTTAATGAAATATTATCTGAACTTACACATCATTGTGCTTAAGAAGCAAAATAACTAATCTTCAATTCTGTCGAATAGCATAGAAATTTCTATTTTTTAATGTATTTTCAAAAAATGGAAATCTGCAATTTTGCTTCTTCAGTAACGATACATGAAATTTGAACCTTTGCCAATAAGAAGACATAAGGATTAGTTTTTATAGGTAAGTATACCTTCCTTGATTTGAAACGCACTCCCCAGGCACAGAGTTGGCATAGCCGTCCGGATTCATGTTCGGTAAAATATGAATCTCGGTACCGTTCACAAGCCTCCTAAGCTCGTCATCCTTGTAGTAATGTTCTAGCAAAAACTGCAATTTCAAAAAAATAGGAATGCATTCAAAATTAGTTCTATAAAAATTATCCAAACTTACGATTGCATTAGTATATAACTACATATGTTAATTGTTTAAGTAAATTAAAATAATCACAAATACCTTAATTAACTTAATTAGAACTACACAAGACGAACCGGAGTAGCCATTAATGTTCCCAACAAATTTTACTGCAGGCTTCAGCAGCGTCCTTTCATACGGATTATCCGAAATCACTACTGTCCACAATTCTCGTCCTGCAAAATTCAATTATGTGAGTAGCTTTAGTAATTTATTATTACTAGTGATTATATGCTATATTTAAAACTATGTATCACCAGCCCGAAAGAAGGCAAAATAGTAACTGGTAAAATATTTATAAAAAAAGGTTTCCACTGAAATTACACATATCACCATTGAAAAACCTATTTCTTCCAAAAGAAAGTTATTCGTAGCATTATTTGATACAGGGCCGGACGAAGGAATTGCTTTTAGGCAGCAATTTGTTTCCATACAAAAACCACCATATTGATTTTATTGATGGTTTTCTTTGGTAAAGCAAAATGTTTTTTTAAAGCAAAACGTGTTTTAGAAAAGTGCAAAATGTTCTATTTACATGTTTTAAGAAAAGTGTTGTTTTATTTTCATGTTTTTGAAATGTACAAAAAATTGTATTTGCATGTCTTTGAAAAGTCAAAATATTCTTTTTCCATATTTCTGAAAAGTGCAAAATGTTCCATTTAAATGCTTTTTGAAAATTCAAGCAGCGAGGGCTGTCTATGCGCTAGCCGCATTATCCGGCCCTGATTTGATAAGGAGTATATCTTAAGCATAGGAATATACTAGGATTACTTACCTTCGGTAGAATTTCCAATCGTGCGAAGCCGTGAGATATTCGGGAACGTGTTGACAAGTTGTTTTAAATAATGAGTCACGTCCGAGTGATGACACGTGGACTCCACATTTCCTTCTGTCCTCTCCCGAGATGGTATAAACTGGAAAACGTTATTGTCCTCCCGTGCTTCAGTTCCAGCGGACAGGGAATAGTTTAAAACGTGGTAAATCACAATAAGGAAATGTAAGCGAGCTCCCATTTTATCTCACCAATCCCAATATGTAAATATGCACAACACTTCCTTTTCTATGTAAATGTAGTAAGCGAAGGAATTCGAGGACAAAAAACTCGCTAATTTTTTAACACAAATAATATTTTACATTTGGCCTCATTAGAGAAAATGAAAACTAATTTATTACTCATAATTGGGTCCATGGTATAAATAATACACACAGAGGAGTATAGGTGCTACAGATATAGGTATGCTTCACATGCTGCACAAATGGACCAGTTATGATGTTAGTGAAGAAATGCTCCAAAGAATAAGAAGAATTAGATTACGTTTAAATACGTCTTCTGATTAGAGTGGGCTTCACATGGTGCAGGAATATCTCCACACTTGCCACCAAATATCCCATGCCAATTATATATATTTATTTACAATTATTTGCAATTAGTATGTGTAGGTAGTCTACATTCACACTTAATTTTTGCGTACAAAATAATGGGATTATTTTTTTTAATTGTAATATTTTTTTAATGCGTAACTTATTCTTCAGAGCGTGTAATGTATGTACAACTTACAAAAATTATTATTGGGAAATTTGGAGTGTCTGTATGACTGTGCTATTGGAACTGGGCCGTCGTGTAATTTCTGCTCAAATTTGAAAACACATTGGGATGGAACTGACGGATGGATGGAGGAAGGAAGGGATGAGAAATTAAGCAGGGCGAAGGATCCAAGTGTTGTTGTTAACAGGAAGTTCTTACTCCAAGCTATAGATAAAAGTTCCTTTCGTCTTTTGTCCTGATAGCTATCATTCTCCTTCTGACGTCCTATGACCATTATGTGGGTCTCTTTTATGTAGGTACTTTTGTATTTGCATCACTGTATAAAGTCGAATATGTCCATATGTAATTAACTCGTAACTTTTCCAGTCAGTAATTATATGCAGTGCATTGTTTTGACTCGTCGCGTAAGTAAGTACAGCCGTAGCACCATACTACAGATAGGTACATTTAATGTAGAACTAACGTATGCTGGAAATTACTGTATAGATGGATCATATTCCATCCTAAGCGCCCAGTTTGTCCAGTATAAATAATAGTATAATTATTCGTATTAATTGTTACAACAACTTAATACGTATAGCGTCAAAAGCATGCTATATAATTTTGTACGTGCTTTCCTTATGTGCCTTAAAATTAAAAATGAGAGAGAGAGAGTAGTGAGATAATGTTTTACTCCAACAACAACTCGAGTGAAACATCTTCAATTGTAACAGATCATAAGCTTCAATAGTTCAACACCAGCTTCCGGTTCTGCGATAAAAAAGATTCCATGAATCTTGTACGCTGTAGAAGAATAATTGCTCCAAAACATCTCCGCTTCTCTCTTTGACTCCTTCTCCTTTGTTTCAGTAACAAAAATGCGTCGTCCAAAATGCATAACATCCAACCAAAACAATTTTAATATTCATAATAATAAGCCTATTCACGCTGACTATGCCAGTGGACTTAATTTGTGTGGAGAGATCCGATGCAAAAAATCTGTAAGAAAAGATAATCTGGTGGATTTAAATATGTCAAGCTCGGTGTATATTATTATGAATTTAAAATGTGTATAAAGTTTCAGCGGTAGGTTATACTGATTTCATTAGTACAGTATAGCAAAGATTTGCACAACTATATAAGTATACGGTATACTACTAGTAGGTGCATTGTTCTAGTTAATCAATATTAAAAAAATTATGTGTATTGTTACTTTTATCACAGGGCAGGAAGTATATATATTATGTATATGATATACAGTAAAAACTTCAATTATATCCAAAATAAATACATAATTGCTCAGTTCTTCGTGTATCTTCTCCCATAGAGAAATTTAAAAATATTATACAAGTTGTGTAATGTAGAATAATATATCTTGAAGGAATAAATATAAAGCTATATATCACTAGTCACTAATCACTGGTATCTCAGACGGAAGCAATGTTTAATTGTAGTTCGGCTATTAGTTCATTTAGTTCCATGTGGAGGTACTCTTTGGTGAGTCGACTAGCACATTCTTGCGTTGGAATAATGTCCCGGTTTGCAAATATTGTATAAGCTACTTGTCCATTATGTGTGTAGACCGCTCCTGCGACAGCTAAGGAAAAATAAAAAGAATTATGTATTATGAAAAATAAGGGTTTTAAAAAATGTAATTTTATTATTTCTGTGATTGACTGTAGGACAAAGGTCGCCAAACAAATCGCCTAGCCTTGCCTAGCCTTTTTTTTAGCAAAAAACTTGGAGCCTACCTTAGCCTACCTATTTTATTGTCAGCCTTGCCTTTAGCCTACCTTTTTTTCATATTTTTTCTGAGCCTGTTTTAGCCTTTTTAAAAAAATTAAACTGCCTTTTTTTGCCTTTTTTCTGAAATACTAAAAAATGTAGTTACTTACCAAATGAAATTATTAAGAAAACCAGCGCGTTAGCTAAACCAAAAAATACTTTAGCCAACCAGCAAGCTGTTTTCGGCGCTACCAGTTTTGATTTTAATTTTAATGGTATGCATAATGTGTATGTTTAGGTATACTAAGTACTTTTATTTTTTTGCCTTATGGAGCCTTTTTTTTCTTATTAACGTCCTTAAAAATAAAAAAGGCTAAAAATTAGCCTTCCTTAGAGCAGGTGCCTTGCCTAGCCTAGCCTTTTTTTTGCTGAAAAAGTCAAGCCTGCCTAGCCTTATGCCTTTTTAAGGCCCTTTTTATAGGCAAGGCGGCGATCATTGCAGTGTAGGATGTAAAATTCAATGCATATAGGCAATGCATATTGATGGAAAGCTTGGAGAAACTTGGAACTCACAAGTCTGCTGGTATTGAAGTCCACATATTTTGTACATGTTTAGTATTGATTGACCCCAAAGTTTAGCTGGTCCTTCGAAGGCAGGGAGACTTGTGAAGGCCATACTTGTCCCAAAATTTTGGGATAAGAACCAGTCGTAGATCGCGACTGGGATCAGACTTAGGATTTGACTTTGAAGTCCCATTAGATTATCATAGTTGTTGCCAGTGAAGTCCTCAAAGTAGGATTCTGCCTCTCTCAGTCTGGCCAAAGCACTAGAAGGCTTCAAAGGGATTTTGAATGATCCTGCATTCCTAGAAATGTACAGAATTTATAATATTGCATTTAATTAAACATATTTAACAACATGTTTTAAAAATGTGATCTCAAAACTTTTACAACGAAATCAAAAAAATATGGATTGAAAGTATTTTTTTTAAATATCAAAAAGTACTAAATTCTAAATAAAATTCAATATCGTCTGTGAAGAACCAAAATGACCCATATCCAATTTAAGCTAGAATCAAAATGAGCTATGTCTAAAAAACAAAATAAGAAACATGCCTAAAATGTTAAATTGTTTTAAAAGTGTTTGAAAAGTGTAAAATGTTCTATTTACATGTTTTTGAAAAGTGCAAAATATTCTATTTAAATGCTTTCAAGACATGTTTCAATATTTTTGTAGATAGTGGATATTATTTTTAGCTACAAATGGATATGGGTCATTTTGGTTCTTCACAGACGATATAATTTCATTAATATATTCCAACGTAGGACGTAATTACATAGCAAATAAATATTTATGAATTAATTGTGCCGTATGCAATAGAAATAATATAGTAATACCCTCAAATGGTGATACTATCTTTTGCATGTAACTTTTAAAATTACTGCCATGAAGTACGAAGTTTCATATAGGCACCTACACATAATATGACTGCTGCTTGAGAAGTGATATTATGTGATATGTAAGTACATGGACGTAAATGACAGTAACTAGATTCGAGTTAAAGTTTGAGATGATAATATTCACCAGTGATTGCACATTGTGTCCAGTGGATGATTTGGCTTGGGGAGTAAATGCATGATTTTAACATAATGCGGAAGTTCAGTGGGATGATGACCCTCCAAGTAAAACCTCCGGAGTGCTCCGCCGAGCAAACTCAGTCCAATGGTTGCAAAGTGACAGTTCTCCGCTTTTCGTATGCTCTTGATCACATGTAAAGGGATGGTTGTGATGGATAGCACTCCGCTCCTATTCTTCTTTCGTTTATTCGACCAGTTGGACATGGTGAGTTCCTCCAGACCAAAATTTAGCACCCACGCCGGAGCTTTCCAGTACAGCTGGAGCTGGAGACAAATGAATAATTATTATACGTTATCCTCAATCCTGAAATGAAGAGTTTTTTGTGAAAACGGGTCAAGTCCATCAAACCAAATTTTACAGGAGCAACGAATTTCAAATATGATTCTTTTGAGCTTACTTAATTTTAGTATTTTTCAACATACTATTATACTGTACGTCACTTCACATTATCACAAGTAGTAACTTTTACATCTAGAGCGATTTTTGAATTTCTTATAGAAAATATTTAAGAATTAAAATTTTGTGGACTTGTCCCGTTTTGCCAAAAATCATTTTAATGGACTTATGTATCCCATTCTGACAAAGAACGAAATTTCTGTTATTTTTTAAAACTGCTTTGGTTGAACTTTGACCTTTACCATGCAACACAGTAGCGTATCTAGTTGAATAGCTCTCGTGACGCAAATAATCTCATTTTTGAAAAAAATGAACATGACCAGTTTTGGCAAAGCAAATCTTTTTGTAATGCATCCATTTACTATAGCCATTACTGTTGGCACATGTAATTTTATATTACATCAATATAGTAATACAATTATTATGTATCTAAATTCTATGGCTTACTCGCTGGCGGAAGTTAAGTTGTTTATTCTGGACGATGTAGCGGCTTCTCACTCCGATCATTTCATCGATAATGCGGTTAAAACTGTAGCCATCCCCAAGTACGTGATGCATCCGGAAGATCACAACAGATTTATCACCTTCGAAATTATTCACCAAAATCAGTTCCCACAAGCCACCATCCTGAGGGAAGGGCTTAGTCATGAGCTCTCCCAAAAAAGTATTTAGTTCTCCCTCACTCACAGCCACATTATCTCTCTTCCCATTTAAATCCGCACGCTGCCCCAACTGGATCTCCCGGACGTGCTCCTCAACATTGATGGGGATTTCCTTCCAAAAGAAGAATCCTCCAAATCTATGAGGCACTTCGTGAAGACGTCTGTACTGATACTTACATTTGTCTCCGGTGGTGGTGGTGGCTGTGCTTGAACTCTCTGGAACAGCCAGCTTGAGGAGGACGCAGTCTAAGAAATTCCTTCGGAGCGTCTCTAAGGATGAGGGTCCCTCGAGAACAAGGAAAGTCACATTGGCACTGTACGGATGCTCGTAGAATTTGTCACAGGCAAAGACCATGTCATGGAAGGTGAGGGACCTCACGAGTTCTTTCCAGTAAAGTAGTTTTCTGCACAGTATCACTGAATATTTCCAGAGAGTGAGTGGGATGAGGCCGACTAGGACGAATGGAACCAGGAGGAGTACTCCTAAACATGTTAGGAGTCGGTAACCTGTCATGAACAGGTGGAGAAGGTGCTTGCACTTAATAACCTTGTCTACTTTTAGCAAGTCTTTCTTGTAAACCATCGTGATACTTAACACGTGTCGTTGCGGATTTCACTTTTATTTTTCGACAACACCAAATATATAATGGACTGCGGAGACACTATTTTGCCGCATCCAGCCTCCCTCAGTTGTCATACCAGAATAATTCCTCCTAAATTTCTAAGCAACTGATCGGTGAACGTCTACTCCAAACTCTGCAAAACAGGTACACACACAACCCGTTTCAATTCACTAATGATTGCGACTGCTTGACATGAAGAAACACGGGGTCGCATGCCCTTTGTTTCATAATTTTCGAGATGAAGACGAAGACGAGACCTGCTGCACTGTACCATACCGAGGCAGAGCACTACAGCTGAATCTCATATTTACACTAATAACAACAATAATTGAGCAACTCTGAGCGATAAGGATCTAATTTTACTGTCTCAATTTTTTAACGACTCCTTTTTACTTTTTGATGAGAGGCTCCTCTCCTACGCACGGAGATTGAAACGGACACGGACTTGTGAGCACGAAAACACGATACTATTCAAGATTTGTGTAGAGGATATGTTTCAACATAATATTTATGTTCTCTCTCGAGAAGACGACAATGACAGCGACAGGAGTGACATGCTTTGGAGACTTTGCATGCTTCCAAATCCAATCTTACGCTATGGTACGATTAGAATACTCAAGATAATTAATGCCTTGCTCAGAGACTTAAACACTGCAGCCTCATCCTGAGTCAGGCAGAGAGTCAGGAGTCAGGAGTCAAGACAATCAAATCAGCTCGGGAACTATGAGAAAAAGAGACAAATTACATCTATGTAAGTAGTGGCAGACACACACAAGGATTATTTGTAGTGTAACATTTTAAATAAGTTGAGTTTATTATTACCCTCCTCATATATCATATATGAAGGTTAAAGCTTTAGTTAATTATTATCGAGTACCTATGCTTAATTAATCGTGCAGATACTTATGCGGTTGGTGGTAGGTACATATTACATTGTGTTGAATGCTCACATGGATTGATTGGGTGGAAAAATATATGTTAACAATAATAAGAGAGGCAAAGAAGCGTAGTATAGTATAGTTTAGCGTGTAGCATGACTTGTTCAGAGATTTTGTGTGAACATTGTTGGGTTTGGATTGGAATTTATCTGTATACTGACTGATATTGACCATTGCATTGGGGCAGGGGTAACAGCGGCATGTGTGGGGAAGGCCACTTGTTGTAAAGTAGAGTCTATATTGTATTTTACTGGTTTAAAGATGCCCAGTCGGCCCAGTGTTTTTATTATGAATGAGTAAAGAGTAAATGTCTCGTCAATTTTGAAAGCGAATAATTTACTCTTTACTCATTCCTAATTGTTAGCTCTCGTCTTGCGCCTTACCTATACACCAGTGTTTTTATTATACCTATATCCTGCCCTATTCGATTCGATTAGGTTAGGTACTTGAATTCAAGCCTACGAGAGTATACCCAACACGGAGTTTTACATTAGAGTTGTGAATTTTAATTAATGAAAATTTTAAAATGATTCCAATTAAATATGTTAGCTCGAGATTTATTACTTTCTATAGTGCAGATTCAACTTTTTGAATTATTTGGATCCCCTTACTTCGCGTGAGCTTTAAAGTGCATTTTAGTGTAAATTATGAAGATAGAGGCATCGAATGTGTTTCCCACACTCTTACTCCTATCCTGGTACTACTAACGTAGGAGATTAACTTTACTACACGCAAGGCTATTGTATTTTAGTAGGTTATCGTGTCGAATAGAATTTCCCAACTTCTCCCTTTTCACCGCGGATAAGCAGTAGTTCAGGTGGTTGGAACAACGGACCGGCGGTCTCAGAGTCTGAACTGACTGATCCTCTACCTCTACCTCGGATGCCCCGGCCGGCGCCACTGGCCCTCTTGCGAGTTGTTCTTCCTCGTCCGGCTTGGGCCCGAGACTTCGCTCCCCGTTCCAACTCCTCTCTGCTATATCTCTTCAGCAGCTCTGCTTCTCTCAATCGAGCAACCCCGGTCTGGCTTCGTAACAACCGGCGGTTGGGTTCTGGCTCCGTGATGACTGGATGGGATGCACTAGCAGTGGGTCCGGTATGCTGGTGCCGGTATTACGCTTCGCCACTAACACCCAAAACCAACTAATGACCGTTATGGTTCTGGTACCCGTGATGAACTCAACCCACTACTATTTATGCCGGCTTCTATCACGCCTCAATGTCCACGAAATCAATGTTAATGTTCACAATAAATTGAGGGATATTAAACTGATCTCCAAGTCTTTTAATTCACGCAATAATCAACCTCAAATAAAGTACAATACAACACAGTCCTCCGGTCTATTAATTGACCGTTAATTACTCACAAAATTATAACCGTAGTAATAAGAAATAGAAATAAATAAAGGAGAAAATCTCCGTATAAAATAACACACAAAAGTATGGCGGCAGGACTTCACTCAACTCTAGTTCTTAAGACAAGTACCACCTTGTTTAACGGAGCAGCTCTAGAATGGAAGTGGTGTGCCGAGCCCTTCTCTTTCTCAGCTCAGCCTGCTCTCCTGCAACGGCCAACCGTCGCCCTACTTCTGCTATACCTACTAGCCCGCTCCCCCGCCTATACTTACATCTCCCTCATTGCTATAGACTGCGGAAAGTTTCCGACACGACCGACGCTGTCGTCTGGTCGTCGTCCCCAACTCCTTTATCCTTTTTCCCTCCACTGCTATTCATAGATGGCCTAAATACATAAAAGTCTCGATTCCACTTCACACTATCCCCCCACACCCGCTTCAACTAGGTAGTACTCCTCTAGCATCGAAGCATGCTCCTGGTGTGCGTTACCGTTGAAGCGGAGTGTAAATACAAAAAGGAACCCTGGCCTGCAGTAGACTACCGCCGCATCTATACTCCTTCTACTTCACACTATCCCTTTCCTGCTTAAGTCCCCATTACCGCCGGTACCACATTCTGGTATCCTGGCCCTATTACCTGTGTGCAGTCCCGACCGCCGTTACCTGTCACCGCATATACACATACTTGTCATAATTCATATATATACAAAAATACACTCATAACATTAAATGCTCACACCGCCGGTCCACACTCCGGTATTCATACATTAACATTTACAATTTCCATAATGCCATACCGCCGCCGACTGACATCTCGGCCTTCTTATTCCTTAACCTCATACATCATTACATCACCTTATGATCTCGCCGAACCGCAGCTCAGCATTCCCAATAAAACAATTACACCGTCCAAACATTAAAAAAAATTAAAACTACCATAACTTCCTCAACACCGTCGAGCCGCAGCTCGACCCTTTAAAAATACATACAAAAAAACTCTTTTATCGTCAAGAGAAAAAATTTCCAACCGCCGCTAAGCGTTAAAATTAACAAAAATGCACAAAGTGCTAAAAACTTAACCTAAGGTATAAAAATTAGTACAAAAATATACACTCTTCGGTTCTCACACGAACCCCTTCTTCCTCGGATCCTTCTAATCCCTCGGTGGCGTTGAACCGTCATCTTCGGTCACGACGACTTCCTCTGTCTCCAAAATCACAAGGTCCTGATCATCGCGACTCACGCTCTCATCCGCGGTTCCTTCATCCTCCGCGCCAAACAAACTCGGCCCTCGGAACCGGTCCAAGTTGTACAGCTGAGTTCCCGGTACTCCCAATACGCCAGCCTCAAACGAATCGCCGGCCGGGACTCCATTCTCCGCTTGCTGTACTCCTGTTGCTTGGCTCACCGCCGGTGTCTCTATCAGCGATCTCTCCATTGACGTAAATGACGAGCTCGTCCCTTGCATCATGCTTGATCCCGGATCCCCTGATCTCGCAGCCCGTGCTTCCTGCTCAACTCGCACTTGAGCCGCCACCGCTTCCACAAAACTATTGCGGTCTTCCACAGACCAAGCTTCCTGATTTGAGTTCTGCACCCTCAAATCCCCGACCGCCCGCACACTTTCCATCAATTGTACTTGTAGAGCCTTTAACCCCCGCTCTACCTCCGAATTCCGAAACACCGGCTCATTGGGCACTCTTACTATCATCCATGGCCTAGACGCCAGCATATTCTCCGCCGCTCTCATGATGTCGTACGAACTTACGGACGCAGGCCCACGAACCAACCCTATCAGTTGCGTCAATAACAACTGCCGATCTTCATCCGAGGCGCCGGCCTCATAAGCCCGTATCTCCACTTTGTGAAAAGCCTCCTGGATGATATCCATCCGAAACATCACATCATCTTCCCCCGGCTTAACCACCTTCATATGCTCAACATCTACCCACTCGTCCCCTATCTGCGGTTGCACTAAATTCTTCGACATACATGTGCTTGGTATATGTCCCACCGCCCGACAATCTCGGCATATCGTCCAGATCTTGTGGATTCCTGGTTGCGTCGGCGCATACACTGGTCCCTTAGTTGTCATCACCAGCAGTCTTCTCTGCATGGGAATGTGATTCTCCGGGAACAGGAGCCAACCGCAAGCGTAGTTGAAGACATAAACCCTTCCTAGTAGCGGATGCCTACTATCCGCTACCCGGGTATCTGTCTCCTTCAACAGCTGCATAACGCGAGCTCCTGCCTCCCGAACCGCCTTCGCTTTCGCCTCCGTACGGCCCATGAACTGCGACTCTATGAGCTTCTCGTATCCCGTTGTGGTCCATAGGCGATCTTCTTCCTCTTCGTCCGAGCAACCCAATTCCACCGCCGAGCTCGCAGTTACATCCTCGAGCCTTGTCTTCTTCGCCGGCGTCTCTCCCGTAGTCCTCCTTTTACGCTTAGGCCCCTTCTCCCGAGCTCCCACATTCTCATCGGGCACCGGCGCTTCCTGACTCTGTTCCACTTCACTACGACTGCGACTACGAGTCCTGATCGGCGTATCGCTCTTCTTCCCCGGAGCTGTCTTCGACTTAGCCCCCTTTGAACTCGACGCCTTACTTGCAGCCTTCACCCGCGCGTCCTCTCTCTTCTGGGCAGCCAACTTTTCCTTCTTTTCCTTGTCCTCCAACTCTTTCTTCCGGCGCTTCTCTGCTTCTGCCAATTCCTTTTCCGCTGCCAAGCGCCGGGTCTCCGCCCGTAACACACTTCTCGCCGGGTCCCAGTCACTAATCGTCACCTTGCCCGACTCGTCCTCATCTTGCCATGCCGAATGCGACGACTCACACCCATCTTGGTCATATAACTGAACCTCCACGTCCAGCTCGTCCAAAAAGTTCAAGTCCGAGGCTATCTTTATCGCCGGTTTCAGGGCATCCACATCAACCCATCTGTCTAAAACCTTCTTCCCCTGCATC
Organism: Dicyrtomina minuta; assembly: GCA_949802685.1. Taxonomy (NCBI): domain Eukaryota; kingdom Metazoa; phylum Arthropoda; class Collembola; order Symphypleona; family Dicyrtomidae; genus Dicyrtomina; species Dicyrtomina minuta. The sequence continues at coordinate 26,141,826 of OX461812.1, read as the reverse complement.
ATTCGCTCCGGCCCCTTCCTTGCCTCTCCGGATTGCACCTGCACACACCACTTATCGACAAATTCTTCAAACTTAACATGGGCTTCTTTAAAATACTCCCATATTTCGCTCAACTGGCCGCACCTGGCCTTGCCTGCCCACTTTGATGGTGTTTCCGTCGCCTTAACCACCGCCGTCCGAGCTTGTTTTACGTAGAATGGTACTTGGATCATGTACGCTATCGCTCTAAAAGATAGCCACTCGCCGGGTTGCAAATCTAAGCTATATGCCATCTCTCTTCGCAGCACTAATAATATGGGTAGCAACCCCCGCTGATCTAACTCTGAGTCCGTATCAAACTTATCGTCTTCAACCAACAACAGGATCTCCCTCAATACCATCCGCATGTCCTGCCGAAACAGCGGTGCCGTAAATTGCGGCTTAATCACTGGCATCCTGGCACTCATAATGTCTTTCCGGACGTCTTTCGCCCGCAGCCACCGATCATATCCCATCGAAGCTGACGCAAACGACTCTGCGTATAGTCGACCGAGGTTGAGCACTCCTAACGTTACCGCCGACATATACTGCACTTGTGTTTTTCTCAACACTATTTTGTCCTTCTTATTCTTAGGCGGTCTGTTATCTTCCGCCGTATCTATAACGGATAACACTATGCCCGGAAAAATCGTACATACGGCTTCTTCTACTCGCCGGGGCACTTCACTGTCATACATCGTCTTCCAAAACTGTTGCCACAAATGTTTAACATCCACTGTATGGCGCGGCCTAACGTCCGCAAAGTTCCGAAGTAACTCAAATTGCGGTCCCAAATCATAAAACCACTTCGTGGCCAAGTTCTCCTCTAACCACTTTAACACATACACTCTAGCCGCAAGAGGAAGGGCCGCGAATCCCAACAACAACACTGTATTACCGTCCGTAATACCTATCACCGATATATAACCCCTCTTCGTTGTTTGTCGGTTCGCCCTCCAAACTTTCACTCCCAAATGCCATACCTTGTCCAAGCGGCCTAGCGCCGCCATCACCTCCTCTTCTGTGCTGGCATCCGCACATACCGACAGCTTCACCGTTGGGGTCGGTCTGGTGGATGCCGCTTTCGGTTCCCAGAACCCATCACGGTCTAGGAACGTCTTAATGTTCCTAGCTGGCAGATCTTCATCCGCCTCGTCTTCATCTTCATCGTCTTCTTCCTTAAGACGATATCTGTCCACCAATGGAAACAGAGACTCATCATCTTGTGGTCTCTTGTGGACCGGAACTATCCCCCGGCTCCGAGCAAGGTGTCTCTTACGCCTCGAGAGCCATCCAAACTGAACGGGTTCTGCCCGTATCTCCGGCTTGAACACTCGACTGTTCAAACCCTCGCTGCACGAGACAGCGCTCCACGACACATCTTTAAAGGCTTGCGCCATGTCGACCTCCCATTGCGGTGGGGCGGCCATGCTAAAAAAAATTTTAAAACCACAGATTAGACATTGTCTAAGTGAGATTCCCCTCACTCCCGTCTCGCTGCGTTTCCCACTCCTGTCATGCATACCTTAAAGTAACGTCGTAAAAATCAAAATACCGGCGCCGGCCAACCCGGCGCCCTAAACTCAACCAAACAACACCGGCGCCGGCCGACCCGGCGCCTCGAACTTAACTACTTGTGGTAATAGCCCCGGTTTCCCGGCCCCATTACCTGATATCCCCGCTATACTTCGTCCAGAATCTAATGATTCTCCTCTTGCCTACCATGGCCTTCTGCCAACTCACCTCCAACCCGGTGCCTACTAAGATGCCTTCTGCAAATACTTAACGTTTAAGTGCGTTCCCTTTTTCGTTTACCCACAGAAGCTTTTAAACTGTGACCAGGCGACCGCACCACTGATCGCCGGTATGGTTATGGACACTGAGTTGCTCCCTTGTCGAGGTCTTGGCTCCGCAACGCCTCACTCCGAGCGGCCGCAACTCAGGCTGAGTTTTGGTGTTTATACACGCGGGACTCTACCGGTGTTCCAACGTGATGTAAATACTACTACCTACGGGGCTTCCCTCAATATCTGTGAATTTGGGATTGGCGTTTGAGCCCAAAACTGGCTAATAGATATGCGGCTACGTACCTCAACTTGCTGATCAGATTAGAATTCTGCCATCACCATCCCCCCGTAGCATCTCCGGTGATCAACTCTAGCCATACTCGCCTATCTCGCTCTAACCAACTCACTTTTCGTTCCTTTACCCGGCGGTCCGCCGCCCTCAGAATCGTGACATTCTTCAGCTCAACATGCCTTCCCTTAACTTATATGAAAAACATCACAAGAAAAGTGAAGTTCTCGGCGGCTGCTTCTTTGAAATCCGATGCCGGCCAACTGTCTCATGGAAGTTTGTGGCCACATCACCCGCGGTTAGTACAACCGCGTATTCATCCCCCCTACTTTTTACGTCCAACCCCTACACTCACAGATTATAATGTCCTCCAGACCGCGGTCTGGGTTAAGCTTGTTTACACTCCCACAGCTCTGAGTCTCCGCTACCGCTGCACTCTCCTTACTCTAACATAGAACTTCTGCCCTAGACTAGCACTTCGACGTGGTCTCCGGGTTCCTGTCTCTGCTTTGGCTTGCGCCGTCTACCCTAGACTAGCACATCTACGTGGTCTCCGGGTCCCTGTCTCCGCTTTGGCTTGCGCCTTCTACCCTAGACTAGCACATCTTCGTGATCTCCGGGTCTCTGTCTCTGCTTTGGCTTGCGCCTTCTACCCTAGACTAGCACTCACTGTGGTCTCCGGGTCTGCTACGCTTGGCTTGCGCTCCACGTCTACAGGATAAACAGTACCTAGACTAGCGTAGATTTTACGGTCCTACGGTGGCTGTTTCCTGGGAAAAATTTGAGAATCCTACGCTTCTGCTTGCGCTCCACGTCTACACGATGACCTACACCTAAACTAACGTAGATTTTACGGTTTTCCGGTGCCTGCCTCATGGGAAGTTGATTTTGTCCTAAGCTTGCGCTTCCTCATAACATCCTTATCCCTAACCTAGCGTAGATTTTACGGGTCTCCGGGTCTGGATGCCTGGTATACTGGTGAGTGTCCCTAAACTAGCAATTAAGGTCTCCGGGAACTGGTTTTTGCTGATCTTTACATCGCTCACAGCTTCGAGCTATCCCCTAAACTGGCATCGCAATGATGGTCTTACGGGGTGTGGAGTTTAACTCCTGCTGGTTTATGCGCTCCCACAGCTTTGAGCCCGACTTCCACTACCGTGAAGGTTGAAGACCTTCACCAAAAGCGTAGATCCTACCTTCTATGCTTGTCCCTACGGTGGTGATCGGGACAAGCGTGCGGTGCAGTTTAACGTCGTACGCGCCATCGGACGTGAGGAAGGATCAGGTATGTGCCTGCCAAGACAACCTATCCTTCCCACCTAACCTAAACACACTTTTTTTTTGATTTTGTAAAACTTTTATACTTTTTTTTTCTCATGCTGCTTTATGTTTTATATAGATTGCACACCATGCATTTCAAAAATTAGAAGATTGAAGAATTAAAAGATAAAGAATGTAAATTGTGATTATTGATCGCCGCCTGCTACGTCTTCTTCGGACATAGCGTAATTAACTCCCAACCGAACCGGTTGTTTATGGTCTCTGGATGGATATCGCCTCGGTGGTGGTGGGTCGTCGATATCCACTTCATACTCATCAGACAGATCTAAAGGACCCATGCCTCCTGACCAACCTGTGTTCTGGTCAGTCGCGCCTGTCGTGGATGTTTGTCTTCCCTGACTTACATCAGAGACTGGTACGGACCCGGTATTTGCTACTGGTGGTGTTGTAACATCAATTATTACCGAGTCTGTCTCTCCTTCGGTGTCCGGTATCGCCGCCTCCGCGCTTACCGGATCTCTGTCGCTGCTCGGGTCTCGTTCCACATTCTCTTGCGTGTGATAAGGTAACATTAGAGAAGTATGGAAACGGGATGGGACACTATTTGGTTTGTCCGGGTCCTGGATGCTGTATGACCAGTCCGAATGGACTTCAACTATTTTCCATGGCCCTGTATACCGCGGACCCAGTGACTTCGCGTATTTTTCCTCCTTCGAGGACAATTTCTTATTCCTAATCTTAACCAAGTCCCCGACTTCATACACTACATCCCTTTTGTTTCGATCAAAGTACTTTTTCTGTTGGATCTGCGCTTCCCTCAGATTATACCGAGCCTGATCCCTGATAAATGTTACCTCTTTGATGAGCCTTTGACCGAATTTGTCCTCTGAAATACCCAGCGTTTCTACTAACTGCATTTTACGGTCTACGGGTAGCAAGATCTCTCTCCCTAAGTTCAGCTGACAAGGCGAATATCTGGAGGACTTTGACTTAGAAGTATTTAATGCCACCATATAATCGCCGAGTTGCTTTGCCCAGTTGGTTTGTGTCTCTAAACAAAAAGCTCTTAAAATGCTTTTGATATCTCGATTCGCTCTCTCTGACTGGTTTGGATTTGGGTGATACGGCGCTACATGCACGCAAGTTGCTCCCCATTGCCGCAATTGATCGTTCCAAACATCGCCCGAAAAGTATGACGCGTTGTCCGAAACGATCCGCTTTGGTGTACCAAAAGTGTTAAACACCTTATTCAAGAATCGAAGAACTTTCACCGACGACACTGATGTCAGCGGCTCCATGCTCACCCATTTCGAAAATTCGTCTACACATACTACTATGAACTTGAACCCGGCGCTTGCGGTTAACTCGCCCACGATATCCACATGCACACACTCAAAAACATTGTTGCGGTATGAGTGTATCCCCATTTTGCCTGGTTGCGCCTGATTCGAAGCTTTTACTAATTGACATACCTCACATGTTTTCACGTATGCCTCTACTGTCTTGAGCATGTTGTAAAACCAAAACCTTTTGCGAATCCTGTCATATGTGCGCTCTACCCCCTGATGACCTGCCATGGTATGATCGTGGAAATGCGAAATGACATCCCGCTCTATGGACTGCGGTATTACTGGCACTATGCGCTTTCTGGTTAACACTGAATCCGGGTCTAGGAAGTTCGACTGAATTAGAGGATGCGCCCATTTAATGTGTTTGCCTTTTTTCATGAGCATTGATGGTGACACCCTTACCGTATCGACTGATCGGCCTGTTCTCTCTTCCTCCTCCAGCCGTTGCTCCCAGAGCTTATCTACCTGGTTACTATAGAACCCGCCTTCTGGTGTACCAACCTTCAGGATCGACCTGACCGCCGCCGGTTCCTTACATGGAACATACCTGCACAACACTCCATCGACTACCACATAGTCGTAGCGGTATCGAGATCGATCCCCGACTCTGCTGAGGCTCTTTGTGATGGTGGATAGCGCCTCGCACTCTCTCTGCAAGCCCCGAAGCATGTCCTTGTCCAGCGAGTCCATATCAACTTCTACGTCGGACCTTGGGTTCGTAATCGTGGCAAAGCACATGTCGAGTTGATTTGGGTCGTCGTCATACTTGGGATCCGGTAATGCCCCTCGCGAAAATAGATCAGCGAGCTTATTATCTCCGCCACTCACGTATTCGACATCATTCACAATGTCACCCAGCTCGATTGCCCATCGGACAATGTGCCTGTTGTACAAGTGATCATTCATCGCCGCATGTTTCAAGTGTGTCAACGCTTGGTTGTCACACCTAAAAATGACGTTCTTTTGGTATCGCGTGAAAGGATCGAATACGCGATTTGCAAACCTGATCGCCAAGCACTCTTTCTCCCGTGCGTCGTACTTACGTTCAGCCGCATTCAGCAACTTACTTCGACATTCGATGACTCGGAACCGGGATTTACCCAAAATTTCGCAATAATAATCCTGCGCTAAAATCGCTCCCAACCCAACGTCGCTCGCGTCGGTATATACATATAAAGGATGATCATAATTAATAGTATTGAGAGTAATTTCTTTCGCGATTTCCTCTTTAATCGCATCGAATGCCGACTGCTGCTTCCTTCCCCAACTAAATGGTAAATTCGGATCTGCCTCCGCTTTTAATTTAAGAAAAATTGGTTCCAACCGGGTGGCATAATGCGGTATAAAGCGCATATACCAGCCAATTGCTCCCAAGAACCGTTGCACATCTTTCTTTGTTTTCGGTGTTGGAAAGTGTCGGATTGCTTCAACTTTCTTTGGACATTTCTTAATACCGAACCGGGTAACAATATGGCCTAAAAACTCAACCTCCGGTAAATCGAATTCGCACTTTGCCCAATTCACCGTAAGGTTAAAATTGTGCAAAGTCTTGAATACGTGTTCCAAATGATCCTTGTGCAACTGCTCGGTTTCACTAAAAATAAAAATATCATCCAAATACACATGCAGAAACTCCCCCACAAATTTACCAAATAGCGTATTCATGAGCTCTTGGAAAATCATCGGCGCATTCTTCAGTCCCATCGGCATTACACACCACTCATACGATGCGTTCTGAGTTTTAAATGCCGTGTACTTTCTTGAGCTCTCAGTAATCGGTATCTGCCAGAATCCTGACTTCAAGTCAATCTTGGACATGTATCGGTTCGGTGGAAGATGCTCCAGGATCTGGTGAATGATAGGCATTGGGTTTTGGATTTTTGGTGTATGGCTGTTCAACTCCTTATAGTTCACTACCAGGCGCTTGTCACCGTTCGGCTTCGGAACTATGAGGAGTGGAGACGAGTACGGTGATGTTGACCGCCGTATCTTACCCTGCTCTACTAAATCCTGTAGCGTCTCGTCCACCCACTTCGATACCGCCGGTGGCCGTCGTGGTGGTTTGCACTGTATGATCGGGCAATCCGCCGGTATACCCAAATCATGTATCACCGCATTAGTAATACCTGATGTACCGTCGCTTCGTACTACCCGATCATATTTCTCGACCAAAGTTTCGACGAACGCCTGAATTGGTGTTAATTTCTCCCATACCCGGTCATATCTGTCCGGGGTTGATGCCAACGATAAGTCGCAAACATCCTTCGCAGTCTTAATTGACATGCAGCGGACAAAATACCCCTGTTTGCGCTTTTTCTCTTCCTCTGTGGGATCCTCCCACCGCATCTCCCCCTCGACGTCGTTAAAACTTAAGCCGACTTTCCAACGGAATTTATTCCCGATGAAGATGGGACACATTAACCCTTCCTGTACCAGAAAGTCCTCTCGGAACCACCGACCTGCAATCTTAAAATCCAATGTCACTACACCGCCGGCTGTGACTACCGTACCATCAAATCCTGACATCTGCACCGTCGACTCTCTGATAGTCAGGCCTAGCCTGACACATTCTTTTTTCGAGATAGCGAGCGCCGTGCATCCTGAATCTATTAAAGCAAAATACGGAAATAGCTTTTGCTTATGTTTAACGTTAACTAAGGCATAAGGGGCTTTGTTTAGTAAATGTAATCGACACGGGTCCCCTTGGCTGTCCGTGTCTGTACCCAGTTTAAAGAGGCCGGTGTGTCTTGTGGTAACACTGATGGGATGAACTTCGCCTCTAGGCCACTGACAATCTGCTGAATTTCATCCTCTTCTGCGTTTTGTTGCGGCTCCTGCTGTCCAGTCCGCTTCGAGCTCCCTTCTTCTCTGTTTTTCGCCGTCCGCATCATATTGAACAGTTGCCTTTCATCCGGCTCTTCACGCTGCATCGGTGCATCCAACAGTCCTTGCATAATTTCTGGTTCGTTTGTACCCGGCGGGTCCTCGCCTTCGTCTCCCGCTGGTTTCTCTGCACACACATTCGCTAGTATGCGCATTGCCATGACCCTTGCTTTCTGCGATCGACAGTCCTCGGTATTGTGCGTTGCCCTACTACATAGCTGACACCACTTTCCGGTCTTACGGTCTCCTTGCCTTTCCTTCGGTTGGGTGTCGGCGCCTCTCCGTGGACTGTTCGATCTGCTTCCCCGAGGTTCTTCTCTTCTAGGTGACGTTGATCGACGCTGTTGATCCCGATTTCCGCTTCCACTGCGGTCTCTGGTGTTAGCTTCTCGACCGGCGCTTCCACTCTGCCGTCGGTCCCTCGATCCCCACTGAGATCGGTTTCCGCCTCGTGCTGGATATCTATCGCGGTTTCTGCCTCGGTCATTCTGTCCCCAGGATCGGTGCCGATCTTTCTCTCGTTCCACTTCCGCTTGACCCCTGTGAAACTCTTCAACTTGTTTGATGAAATCGTTGAGTTTCAACGGTACTTTAGTTCCGGGTGGGAATGCGCCGTACAGCGAGCAATGCATATTCTTCCTGAGCCGATTCATTATCTCCATCTGCGCCCACGGATGCGGTTCCCTAATACTTTTGATGAGCGTGTAAAATTCTGAAGCCCACTGCCGTATTGGTTCGTCTGCTTGTTGCTTCCAATTCACAATTCTGTTCAGCAATGCCTGTGCACTTGATCTTTCGTATGCGTGTAAGAACTCCGTTTTGACGGCGTCCCAGGTGTGTGCCACGTCCAACAACGTAGCTTTCAACCACGCCGCCTCCGCCGGTGTGGTAAGACATTGCTGAAAAATCTGAATGTAGGCTCGACGTTGTGTGCCTCGGATCTCCAAATGCGACTCGAAGGCTTCGATGTATGTCGTGGCTATGTCCGACTTCGGGTTAAACTTTGGTGGTATGATGTCCAACCCGGTCGGCGCCATCATGCCTGCTATAAGCTGGTTGTTCGCCCTTTGTAACTCTTGGGCTTCCGCGGTGTTCTGCGTCTGTTGATCAAGCAAGTCCAACAACTGGTTCGCCAAATCTGCCGAGGTAGGCGCCGGTCCCGCGCTTGACGATGTGTTTCCGCCTCCAAGTTGTAACTGCGGACCCGGTGTTTGAGTTGCCGGTGCCGTCTTCTGTCCAAATCGCAGCGGTCCTCCACCGCCGCCTGTAACCATCTGTAACAGGTTTCCTTGTGGTGGAGGTGGTATTACTGATCCGCTCTGTCCTGCAAGCGCCGCTAACTGCTTCGTGATAACAGAGTAGCTGTTTTGGACTGTCTGCACTTGCAACGCCATCGCCTGCATGTCTCTTGACATCTGCATCACGTAGTCATGTGTTGACTTCTGCTTCTGCCCGGTGGGTTCAAGTTTTGCTGCTCCCATCATTTTATTTGCTTCCTGCAGTTTTCTGCTCTCCCCGTCGCATAGGTCTAACATACCGAAGAAAGCTACCAACCCGTCCTTTTCAGCCTGTAACATCAGTTCATGAGCCGCGGCGAACCTTCCCGCTACCTCGCCTGGTGTCATCGGCTCCGGTGTTTCTTTCTTGTATACCTGCCACTGGTATATGAACCACCGCTTCTGGACTGTCAACAAGTCATATCCTTCCGGTATCGACGCATCAGTGCGCAGCAAATCCTTAGATAGAAGCTCCACTTCTCTTCCAGCCCATGTGGTGCCCTCGGCGTCCGCTTTCAGTATTGGCTTCATCTTGTTCATCTCTGATCTTCTTCGCTTGCCTTGGTGATGTACTCGATTCTCCCTGCCTCTTTACGCTGGGACAGACCGATACGGAACTTTTTAAGCCTCGCCTCTAAACCTACTCTGAATACCCGGCGGTGTTGTGACCCCCCGGCTTCACCGCCGCTTCTCGACAAGTGCTCTACCGCCGCCTCTACGGACCAGCTGGACAGTCCAGCCGCAAAGCTCCGGTGTGCTTATCCACCACCACAAGGCTGATACATACACCGTATGCGGATGCTATGTTATGAAAAATGCGTTCGAAAACTAACTTCGTATGTTCCTGCTCGCGCTTATCGCCGCCTCCCAGAAGAAGTACTCTGACCGAAACCTTCGCGTACTCTACTTTCTAGCCTATATGCGCTACAACTAAGAAGCGTAAGAAAAACAGCGAATAGGAACTGGTGGTTCTCACCTGATTTCGATGTTTTCGGTTCTTGTACCAGACGAATGTTTGGTGTCCGGCACGGTCGCCAGTGTCGAATAGAATTTCCCAACTTCTCCCTTTTCACCGCGGATAAGCAGTAGTTCAGGTGGTTGGAACAACGGACCGGCGGTCTCAGAGTCTGAACTGACTGATCCTCTACCTCTACCTCGGATGCCCCGGCCGGCGCCACTGGCCCTCTTGCGAGTTGTTCTTCCTCGTCCGGCTTGGGCCCGAGACTTCGCTCCCCGTTCCAACTCCTCTCTGCTATATCTCTTCAGCAGCTCTGCTTCTCTCAATCGAGCAACCCCGGTCTGGCTTCGTAACAACCGGCGGTTGGGTTCTGGCTCCGTGATGACTGGATGGGATGCACTAGCAGTGGGTCCGGTATGCTGGTGCCGGTATTACGCTTCGCCACTAACACCCAAAACCAACTAATGACCGTTATGGTTCTGGTACCCGTGATGAACTCAACCCACTACTATTTATGCCGGCTTCTATCACGCCTCAATGTCCACGAAATCAATGTTAATGTTCACAATAAATTGAGGGATATTAAACTGATCTCCAAGTCTTTTAATTCACGCAATAATCAACCTCAAATAAAGTACAATACAACACAGTCCTCCGGTCTATTAATTGACCGTTAATTACTCACAAAATTATAACCGTAGTAATAAGAAATAGAAATAAATAAAGGAGAAAATCTCCGTATAAAATAACACACAAAAGTATGGCGGCAGGACTTCACTCAACTCTAGTTCTTAAGACAAGTACCACCTTGTTTAACGGAGCAGCTCTAGAATGGAAGTGGTGTGCCGAGCCCTTCTCTTTCTCAGCTCAGCCTGCTCTCCTGCAACGGCCAACCGTCGCCCTACTTCTGCTATACCTACTAGCCCGCTCCCCCGCCTATACTTACATCTCCCTCATTGCTATAGACTGCGGAAAGTTTCCGACACGACCGACGCTGTCGTCTGGTCGTCGTCCCCAACTCCTTTATCCTTTTTCCCTCCACTGCTATTCATAGATGGCCTAAATACATAAAAGTCTCGATTCCACTTCACAATCGTTATACTATGTCTGTATAGTCACTCAAAATGTGACGTATATATGTGGTATTTAATCATCTGACACAGCTGTAAAGTCCATCGATATCGATACCAATGTCTTCTTTTGAGTTGTAACTATATACAAAGTAATAACAAATAATAATGATTGTTTTAATCACGTTTCAATCTAATATGCTTGACATACATTACATCGTCCTGAGAGGTCCTAGTGTGACAACCTATGGTTTTAATGTCTTCTCAATCATGACCACCACCACCATCCATGCAGCACAGCGATCAGCGGGATTTTACGACACGCAACTTAAAAGTAGAAGAGGCACCCCTATTACAGTTTTATATACAGAATGCACTATATCGTATGTGAAGAACCAAAATGACCCATATCCAATTTAAGCTAGAATCAAAATGAGCTGTAATAAAAACAAAATGAGAAACATGAGTAAAATGTTAATTAAGAGTTTTTGAAAATTGTAAAATGTTCTATTTACATGCTTTTGAAAAGCGTAAAATGTTCTATTTACATGTTTTTGAAAAGCGTAAAATGTTCTATTTACATGTTTTTCAAAAGTGTAAAAATTGTAAAATGTTCTATTTACATGGTTTTGAAAAGTGCAAAATTTTCTATTTACATGTTTTTTGAAAAGTGCAAAATGTTCTATTTACATGTTTTTTGAAAAGTGCAAAATGTTCTATATACATGTTTTTTTGAAAAGTGTAAAATGTTCTATTTAAATGCTTTTGAAAAGAGTAAAATGTTCTATTTACATGTTTTTCAAAAGTGTAAAATGTTCTATTTACATGGTTTTGAAAAGTGCAAAATTTTCTATTTACATGTTTTTTGAAAAGTGCAAAATTTTCTATTTACATGTTTTTTGAAAAGTGCAAAATTTTCTATTTACATGTTTTTTGAAAAGTGCAAAATGTTCTATTTACATGTTTTTTGAAAAGTGCAAAATGTTCTATTTACATGTTTTTTGAAAAGTGCAAAATGTTCTATTTACATGTTTTTTTGAAAAGTGTAAAATGTTCTATTTACATGCTTTTGAAAAGCGTAAAATGTTCTATTTACATGTTTTTCAAAAGTGTAAAATGTTCTATTTACATGGTTTTGAAAAGTGCAAAATTTTCTATTTACATGTTTTTTGAAAAGTGCAAAATGTTCTATTTACATGTTTTTTTGAAAAGTGTAAAATGTTCTATTTACATGTTTTTTGAAAAGTGCAAAATGTTCTATTTACATGTTTTTTTGAAAAGTGTAAAATGTTCTATTTACATGTTTTTTGAAAAGTGCAAAATGTTCTATTTACATGTTTTTTGAAAAGTGTAAAATGTTTTATATAAATGCTTTCAAGACATGTTTCAATATTTTTGTAGATAGTGGATATTGTTTTTAGCTACAAATGAATACGGGTCATTTTGGTTCTTCACAGACTATATTGTAAATTTTTCCTTACGTTAATCAACAACGGCTTTTCTTTTTCTGCTTTGCTTCACTGATAGTTATTTATGAGCAAAAGAGCATGGTGTTCAATAATTGTTCACTTAATATTACTGAAGAGATTCTGATGAAGGATTAAATTTTACGAACACGTAAAAGCTAATAATATAGTGCAGGTGTATTTGCATAGTCATTACTCCACGTGGTTTTTTTATTAGCGGAGTGCCACCCGATGAAGACCGGTTGCTGAGGTTGTAAATATGTAGTTATATATAATATGTAGTTATGCTATCGCAGTAAAAGAAATAGTAAGTTTAGTTGAATATTAAAAGTGGCTGGTAAAAAAACATGTAAAAAATGCAAACGTTACAAGTTATAAAGTTATAACTACAACATCATATTATTATTATATATTATTTGTAAGATATTATTTTCCTCTACTAACTACTTTTTATTACATTTTACTATACTTAGGTAATCGCTTAATTTAACAAAGAGTGGACATAGGGATTTAATGGTGATTCCATTGAAATGAAATTGAAAGCTAAATGAGTAGAGTGTAATATGGCTTTCTAGAGTAAAATGGCACTATACACACTGTCATAAAGTGGATGATTGCCTACTCAATCAGTGCAAATTATGTACATCGCTTATTGTTACTTGCATATTTTTTATTTTACTTATAAAGGTCGTACCAACATCAACTTGAAAAGTTGAGAACATAATATGTAATTATTTAATTGACTTCCTACTTCAACTAATCCATAGGCGTGTTACTTTTTTTAAGGCAATTTACATTTTTCACTTATTGGCATTGATATTATATAATTATTATATTTTTGTTTTATTGCTTGTGCTGAGAGAGGATGGAAGACCAAACCCTTTGGATTTCTTCATCGGTTGTATTTCTCCAGAGATTTTCTAATGCTGGCCATCCAGTTGCGGCAGTGGTTAAAAGATATGTATTCCCTGGATCTTGTGAATATGTATAGGCCCCCATTACTAAGCTCTGACAAAAACGGCTCGCGATGCAAGTCTAAAAAAGAGTGACATAGCAAATTTTTTTTAGAATTCTGGTTGATGCAATGTATAGAATAAATTACTTTAATTATTTTATAGAGGAAGTTACAGTAACAGGGGTAATCTTAATTAAAAAGTACATATTTGGGAAGATTGCAAGATATATGCATATTATACTCACCCTTAAAATCTCCAATTCAGCTGGCAGCACGTTTCGAAGTTTAGAATATCCAGCCAAAACATGTCCACTGCCAATTAGAGGGTCCATATTATTCTCAACCTTGACGCACTCCAGCATCATGTAGCACATGGTGATAGCGAGCTCAAAGATGTAGTACCCTTCATGAACATCTCCGAAATCTATAAGACCGTGAATGTAGTCCTCATCAGGATTTCCTTCACACGGACGGCAAATAATATTCTGCTCATTGAAATCCCCATGAACGATCCCTATGAATTGTGAAACGTGAAGAGACAAAAAAATAATTTCAGAATTTAATTTCCTTCTTTTTTTTAGTATCGCCAATTTTTAAAAATAAAATTATTAGTTAATCATTGATTTATTTTATTTTCAGCTCGGGTATTAACCTTTAACCAGGAGAGGATACGCAGGAATGACCTTGTTTTCAAATGTTTCCACAATGTCCATAACTAATTTTTTCCTCTCTGGTTGATCGTCAAGAACGTGGATGAATTTTCTCAGATTTGGAACGGAGGAGAGGTGCCAAAGAGAAGCATGACCGTCCAGTCCAGAATGCTTGAAATCCTTCATAAATCATCACAAATAATTATTACAAAGTCGTCGAGTTACGTATGGTATCTTCCAAATTTTATTTTTTACTTCCTAGTTTTATATTTAAAAAATGTAATTTTTTACATTGAGATGTTCCTCAATTTGAGCAATGTACAGTCCAGCGCCGTACAACAAAGTCTCCGTTAGCTTGGATTGTGTGAATAAATTTCCCTCAACAAAACTGAGAAGACGAATTATATGAATTTTTTCCGTCCCATCTTCTTAGGGTGGCATTAATAAATTAAAGAAGGAAATTTCAATAATGTTGTACTATTGAGTATATGCATGCTTCTTATCGTAAGTTAGCACCTAGATAACTTACGGTTGCACAATAATACAGTAGTAATTACCAGCATTAGCATTTTCCTCTGGAGAAGCTGGAATAGAAACGGGCTCAAAGATTTTCCCCTGGACAGTTTTCTCCGGAATAGAACAGATTATGCCCTTGCTAGCTACAATGGAAAATAGTATACAACATACAACAAAGATAAATAATCGTATTTTTTAATTAGATACCGTATTCGATTGAATAAGCTTATTAATTTTTTTGGAGTGACAGCCCGGCGCTTATTCTACGTTTGTTCGGGGTTTTCAAAAAAAGATAATCTTTTGTTTTGGAAAACTTTTCAAAAAACATTCTCAAGTTACCCTCAAAATGCACTATTTTATCACATTATGCAATAGCATCTACGTTTTAATGGTGCATAACATGTGTGCAATAATTAGCACAAGAGTAACCGGTACATATTTAAAGTTTCGTCTTTGGCGGGAAATTTAAAAATATTCCAATTTACGAAAGAAAGGTAAAAATTAGAATTCTCTATAATATGTGTTACGACGTCACGGTAACCTTAGGGCTTTAATTAAATCCGGTGTCCGTCAAAATATCGTTTAGTTTTCTTACCTAGCAATAGCATAACGTCATTCTCAGCTTGGATATGACCAGGTTTCTTGGAGTCCATGGAGTTAAGAATTTTAAAAACAAACTTTCGAACTGGCTCCCCCTCAGCCTTTGTTCCCTGTTTACGGAAAATCATAATAATAAAATTAATACATGCAATGGACATTAAAGGCAATACTGATTAAAATTGTCATTATTTTTATTGTTGAGTTGATTAAATGTAACAACAATATCATTAATTATACTAACTGATCCAAATTACCTCAACGTAGTAGTTAACATCATCATAGCTATTGAGCTCTTTAATCTTTGTCACAGTGTAGCCAAAATAGTCCTTGACTAATTTAATTGCGGTATTTCTATTCATATGCGGTTTTATAACTTCCCCGGGCTGAAGTTGAGTTTCCTTTGAGTTGTCGCTCATTCTTTCCTCTGTCTCTTACTATATATATCCTGTAAAATATCAATAAAAAACTTTATTACTATTATCCTCCTTTTTCCTCCTGCCCTAGATTCAAATTGCCACCACAGAATTCCAAGCAAGCGAGACTTTTAATGAAACATTTAAAAGGACATTACTGTAGTTGTATTATATAAATTTGCCATGAAAGATAATAATATTTATCAAAGTAAAACCAATAAATTAATTAATTACAGATTTCAATCACAGATTACTCTTATCCTTTGGCTTTGACCTTTATCACTTCACCTGTACAATTGTAGCGTTGGATTTGAATTTAATTACAGATAAATTCAATAATTCGTTGCTGTAATATTTTTAAGATTACAGATAGTACTATGTATAACAAAATTATTATGATGTCAACTAAATTCCTCTGCCCTTGGGCACATAGTGACAGTGTGCGGAGGAACTAACCAAACCAAAACTGTTTCACTCGACAGGTAGAGATGCAATGTTATTTTCAGTTACTTATCTGTAGCTACAGTCAGTCATTCCGATGATATAGTTTGTCCGCTCAAAGAGATTCTGATGTGAGGCCCCTGCATAGTAGATTCTGTACGACCAGTTTCAGTCCAAAAGTTTTCACTGTATAATAATTAATTGTCAATACCCCAAGACCAAGACGAGGCTAACGAACGAGAGTCGCCGTCAGTTGGTGTTAAGTTGGAAATTGTAATTTTGTCTCATCTGCCGCCGTCCTACATGCACATATATACCACAAATTATGCCCGAGACAGATCATATCGTACGAAAAGCAAATAATCATTTTGCTTTGATGTTTATGGGATATAAATTACTATTTATTACCAAACGATAAATTCAAAGGGTTAATGCTGATTTATATGGAAGACGCTTGTCCTTCAATTGAGATTTCAAGTGCACAAGTTGATGAGGAGGCTATCGACATCGTCAATCCACTAGTAGTATAGTTCGTTTTCGTTCGTAGTATTTTAAAAGTGAACTATATTCCAATGTCTGAGAGACAGTTGTAGTAGTATCAGTATCCCATTGGGTTGGGAATAGGATACGCATTTATACCAAACGTACCATGCATACACCTTTTATACACAGATGCGGCTCAGACACAGTATATTACAGGCGAGATCTGATGAAAATCCTGACTAACATGGGAACCTACCTTGCTTGAACACATGGATTCAAATCAATTCTATCATAACGTGTTCTACTGTGACTAGTAACTACTGCTAGTATAGTCGTTCGGTTGCAAAATCGCTTATCTCCATTTTATCCGAATTTGAATTTTCAAAATTTTCTTGAAATAAAAAGTCAAGAAAATTCAGTGGGAATAACAGTGGATAATTTTAGTGAGGACAGGGTCCCCCCTTCCATACTTTCGAGAAAACGAAAAAATATATAACTTCCAGTAAATGTAGTGTTTAATTTATGGTTGCTAATAATTATCATCTTTTTGCAACGGAACATAACAAGAAAGCTTAAACTTCAATAGGGTCGTCAATAAATGACGTCATGGAAACTTTTCAATTTTAGGACGGCATAACTATATATATCGCTGGTGAAGGCTCATATCCGCTTCCTTCCACTTTTCGCTGGAAGCAAATCCGCTTCCTTCGATTTTACTTTAAAAACAAATCCGCTTCCTTCCACTTTTGATTTAAATAAGCGTTTCAGCTAACCAAATCATAATTATTGCATGCTTATGAAAAGTGGAACTTGCTCTAATTGCACTATATTCTAAAACGCAAAACGTTCTAACTAAATGGATTTGAAAACTGCAAACTGTTCTAACTACATCACTTCAAGCGCGAACTGTTCTTACTACATCACTTCAAGCGCAAACTGTTCTAACTACATCACTTCAAGCGCGAACTTTTCTAACTACAGGGTATTATGTTGCAAACTAATCTAACAACATGATTTTAAAAAGTGAAAAATGGTCTTACTACATGGTTCTAACTTGTTTACTAATTTAAATACATAATGTTGAACAGTGCAAAATGTTCTAATTACGTGCTTTTGAATAGTACATGTAGTTAAAGCTTTCGCACTTCTCAAACGTTGTATTGAGAGGACTTTGCATTTTCAATATTTTGTAATTAGAACATTTAAAATTTTTTAGAAAATGCAATTAAACATTTTCCACTTTTAAAAATCATAGAACATTTTGCCACTCCAAACCATGCAGTTAGAACATTTTAAACTTTTTAAAACCATGTAGTTAGAGGTAACTGCATCTTTAAATCAAGTAGTTAAAATATTTTGCACTTTTTAAAATCATGTAGTTAGATTAGTTTACAACTTTAAAGAATGTAGTTAAAAGTTTTAATAAAACGTATTGCATATTTTAAAATCATGTAGTCAGATTACTTGGTAACTTAAAACAATGCAGCTAGATTAGTTTGCAACTGAAAACTATGTAGTTAAAAAAATTTGAGTTTGAAATAATTTAGTTAGAACAGTTTGGGAGTATCATGATGCATTTCGTGGATTTTAATTTTTTTTAAATCAAGTAGTTAGAACCAATTGCAGTTTCTATATATGTATTATCCATATATTATTCCATATATAACTTCCTAAAATTTAAAAGTTTCCATGACGTCATTTATGGACGACCCTATTGAAGTTTAAGCTTTCTTGTTATGTTCCGTTGCAAAAAGATGATAATTATTAGCAACCATAAATTAAACACTACATTTACTGGAAGTTATATTTTTTTTCGTTTTTTCGAAAGTATGGAAGGGGGGACCCTGTCCTCACTAAAATTATCCACTGTTATTCCCACTGAATTTTCTTGACTTTTTATTTCAAGAAAATTTTGAAAATTCAAATTCGGATAAAATGGAGATAAGCGATTTTGCAACCGAACGACTATACCAGCAGTAGTTACTAGTCACAGTAGAAGACGTTATGATAGAATTCATTTGAATCCATGTGTTCAAGCAAGGTAGGTTCCCATGTAAGTTGTACAAGATATATTGTGTGCTATGGATACATATACTAACGCATAACACTGGCTACAAGTAGATATGAAAGGGTCTCCTATGCGTGCGTTGTTGAAGCTCATATACATTCCGCAGTTGTATGATTCTATGTAATCTACTAGGTAATCAATATATCAATATTGTTCTAACTGCACAAGGGAAGCGCAAACACGCCTGACTCTTCAACTTCAAACCTTAAATTGTATCGTAATCGGGCTCTGGATCTGGAATCTGGATGAGGGAATTTTTTTATGCTTCAATTCCCAGATCCACAGACATTCTTTAGTGACATGGGATTTACTAGTTACGAGTTTAACTGGTTTAATTTACCATTATTTAAATTAGGATTTTTTTCAATCGGCAATCGTAGGTTTATGTGGCTTTGGTGTGCTCGATTTCTACCCAATGCAAATGGCAGCATCCTCCCTGAATCAACAGTGGTGTAAAACGCTCGAATGAAAAATCAATTATTTTAAGATGATATTTTGGGAGAGAGAATGCTAATTATTTATTTAAGTAATAAATTACTGAAATACTAAATAATGTTTGTAAAAAGTGTTACGATTTTTATTGATATTGATTGAGCAATATAGAAAGGCGAGAAGGTAGTACATACACATATAATTATTAATATGGTAGAAACGAATTAATCTATGTAAGAAAATTATTCTTAAATTTTATTTTGAGCCTTTTTTTCGTTTTTAAAATGCGCAAAAATAAAAGTATAAAAAGATGAAGGGGAATTGCGAACTTGGAGATTTTTTGGTTGGGGAAATTTTGAGAGTCATTATTTTTTTGAGCTTCTTCCTTAATGAGCCCGGCCATGGGGGTAGTAGCCAGCAAGTCCAAGACCAAGACCTTGTCCATGATTAGGTACGACACCGTGTTGGTAGTTATTGGGGATTCCGTGACCGGTTGTATCGTAGTAGCCATTGTAGCCCTTGTAACCGTTGAGACCGAGACCGAGACCGTTAATACCGAGACCGTTAATACCGTGAAGACCGCCGACGCCGACCCCGTTGAAAGCAGGGTAGCCTGGGTAGCCATTGTATCCATTAAATTGGTTGAATCCACCGTAGCCGGCATATGCTGGAGCAACTGGAACTCCGTAGCCACCATGACCAATACCGTATCCGTAATTATGTCCGTAGGTGCCGTAGCCTAAGTTGTTTCCATACCCATGTCCATAGTTACCGTAGTTGTGTGCTATTCCGGGATTTCCGTAGCCGTAGTCATGGCTGTAAGTTCCGTAACCTACAGAAAATGCAGTTGAGTTTAATTTTTTTGAGGTTTACTCATTATAACGTGAACAGTTTATGAGAGGCGAGTGGATGGAGAAGATTCCAGAGATTGCATTAAAATTAAATCTGCATCTGAAGCTGAAAAAAAATGAATTTTAATTGTTACCCAAGTTATACGCTCCTCCGGGTGCACTGACAACTCCACCGGTACTATATTTGGTACCACCGTTGAGTGTGCTGAGGGCATTGTACAATCCATAGCCCAGAATTGTGCTGGCAGTGTCCAGCTTCTCCGCCTCCCGTTTTCCTGAAGGGGAAGATGACGCTAAAGATGCAGGGTCCTCCGCTTCGGCATTTACCAGGACCAAGGAACAAGCGAACAGAGCAATTAAGATCTACAAAAATAATTCAAATATTAAAATTATCCAAAATTAATTTTATACTGTGCTTTGTTTTTGTTAAATGATTCAATTTCAGAGCTCTATTATCAAAAGTCCAGCAGGAGACTTACAATATTACGGTTGGCCATTTTAAATCTCGGATCCGATTCTGAAATTTTGAGCTGGAAATAAAATTTATTTTTAAGAAGATTCTAAAAGAAAAGTTTTGAAGATGGGAGACAAATTAGTACTGTTGTTTTGTTTGTAATTTGATATTGGGAACTGTGACTTCCAGTGATTCTTCATTTCATTTTTATACTTGGTCCAAAATCCAAATCCCCAACCAATTCAATCACTACATACTACTGTCCATTTTCAATTCCATGTTCATCGTTTTGGTAGGACCCTTTTTGGGTAAATTACGTATGGAATTGCTCATGAAACCCCAAGAGAGTTTTGATATTAGTGGGCAACCCGCCAAATGCTCCTCTTTTAGAAGTAGAAACACTGTTAACACACGAAAAACGCTCAGCCACACCTGCATATACTTAGAAGCCGCCGTAGGAAAACATGTAAGAACGTTACTTTTTACACGACATCGCAGGTTCAGGGGTTCAGGTATCATTTTTCATCATGACTCACTCTACTATATGCCTTTGTTTTTAGCAATTGGCAGGAGAAAAATTCGCAATCTTAATCCCAATCCAAGATCACAAGCTTAAAAACTTAAAGCTGTAGTCATTAGTCTGCCATGCAGTCTATGCAGCCGCAGTCAACCCATAGTGTACCTATGAACTCTTATTAATTGTACTGCAAAAACGTTCCTTTATCAGTTCACGTGCTTGTTTTTTGACCAGTCAGTATATCTTTAGAGGTAGTTAGTAGTAGTATTTCCGTTTCGTGGATAACTAAATAATTAGCTATCCACGGAGACGGAGAATAGTCATAAAAAATATTTTTTTTTTGTATTTTATCTAAATTTGGAAAACAGTTTTTTTTCAAGAAAAAAGAACTGACCACCCAATATACGATGCGCATATCGTCTGTGAAGAACCAAAATGGCCCATATCCGTTTTTAGCTAAAAACAATGTCAACTATCTACAAAAATATTCAAATATGTCTTGAGAGCATTTAAGCAGAACATCTGGGCACTTTTCAAAAACATGGAATTAGAACATTTTGCACCTTTTCAAACATATGGAATTAGGAAATTTTGCACCTTTTCAAAAACCTGCAAATAGGACATTTTACATTGTTAAAAAACATGAAAATAGTACATATTATCGAATATTTTGCACTTTTCAAAAACATGTACATGAAACATTTTGCACTTTTCAAAAACCTGTAAAAGAAACATTTTGCACTTTTCAAAAACCTGTAAAAGAAACATTTTGCACTTTTCAAAAACCTGTAAATTAAACATTTTGCACTTTTCAAAAACCTGTAAATGAAACATTTTGCACTTTTCAAAAACATATGTAAATAGAATATTTTGTACTTTTCAAAAACATGTAAATAGAACATTTTACGTTTTTCAAAAGCTCCTAATTAACATTTTACGCATGTTTTTCATTTTGTTTTTATGACATAGCTCATTTTGATTCTAGCTTAAATTGTACAAGGATCATTTTGGTTCTTCACATACGATATCTCCTGTAGCCCCTATAGTATACGGGTCCAACTTTAAGCTGCCCATAATCCCGAAAAATATTTGCAGATTACGACAAAGATTTGTCTGAATCCGTCATGTCAGCAGAATTAATTGCTGGGTGGACTGGACAACTGTAACGTTAAATGGTAGCAGACAATTATGATTATGACTATCAACAAAGTTGAACGAAGAATTGGATGCCACGACAATTAAGGTTTCATTATTGCTGCAAAAAAACATGAGAATTGTTGTGTTTATTATTGGCAACTGTACACGATGTCCCTGCTTGTTAAAAAGTGAGGATTCTTTCTTGTATGTTCCAGTATGACGACTGACGCAGTGTGACGGATATGCTCTGTAGCTATACACGTTGCATTTTGTATTGTATGAGTTTGTACGACAGGTTAGATTTTTAATTTAGATATTTACTAGTGCGCCTTATGAATGATGATTATGCCATGTTTTTAGCTTCTGAGGGGAAGGGGGGATGGGGGTTACTGAAAGCGAATGTCATTTATTTTCATTTTATTTTGGAATATATTTGGTTTGGGTTTCACTATATTGTAAGTTTTGAACTTGAGCATAGATAAAGGATCATAAATGATGGACTTATTCTCTGTTTTCCTCCAGTTGTTCCATATTTTTATCTCCAACAATGTAACATCTCTTGTAATTGGCAAAGTAAGGGCTTCCGCTTCCAACCAAATGAGCAAGGCAGCCACTGACTGCAGAGAGTATAGCACAGTAAGAAAGGATATAGGCATATGTATAGAGAATAGATGCATAATAATTACTACACATTGTATTAATGTGGTGGTGCTAATCTGATCTGGTGAGACTGAGCAATCGTAATCTGTACGAGAGTGTATGATCTCGAGCAGGATCGTTTATGCAAGGCAAAACACAATGAATGATATCAGGAATACGCTAGAGCGAGAACAACAATAGAAGGTATCTTTCAGACTTCTCTGTATTAATTGTCTGACTGAATACAAAGTCTCAAGACAGAGATCGTAAAGTAGTAAGGTAGGTTCCAGCATTGTAGTTTTATTTGTCTGCCTACACATATGAAGAGTTGTTTGGCACAACGAGATAAGTCAAAAATGAGATTATTTGCACTTCTCAATTACTTTTACTAACTGTGAAGGTCAAAGTTCAGCCAAAGCAATTTGTAAAAACAGCCAAAATTCCTTTTTTGGCAAACGGAATAAGTCCACCTAAAACAAGCATTTTCTGATTTAAATTTGATTCTTGAGTGTTTTCGTAGTTTGTCGAAGACAATTATTGCCGTGCGTAAATTGTTTTATGCAAGAAAAAGTGTAAAAGTTAAAAAAAAGTTTGGTTCAACTCAAAACGATTAAAATTTCATCTCCCGTCCTTTTTCCTCCACGTTAAGTTATTGATTTTGAGGCAAGACGGAAAAAGTCCACAAATTAAAAATTTTGAAAATTGTCTAAAAAATTCCAGGGTGAGTCTAGGTTTACGAAACTGCTTGTACTAACGCTTCGTCAATTACAGTACCTGTACAAGTTCAAGTTCAAGTTCAAGTTCGAGTAGCTTTAGTTTCAAGGAGTCAAGTGTTTCAAATCATTTAAGATCTGTTCTCCCAACACGGACCCCCGTGGGACTAGCTTACCCCGTACTAACACAGAGCCAAGTAAGCCTTTAAGGATATAGATCGCCACACATGTGGAGAGCCCGGCGTTTAAGATCAACTTTCTCACGAAAGAGATCCGAGGCAAGTGGGAATCGAACCCCCGCCGAGTCGACAGTAATGGAGAGCCTCAGACGCTATGTCTCGCCCGGCACCACTGGACCACCAGGGCGAAAACGAGTTTAAAAATATAGTCCTGTCACCTTTTATTCAGTGCTCGTTGTTCCTGTAAAATTTGCTTAGAAGGACTTGGCCCGGTTTGCCAAAAAACTCTTCATATTATAACATAGGTAAGTAATGTAATATGCATGTAGTGACAGGGTGCAAATGAGTAAAACGGGTGCTAGTGTCTTTAGTAGCGAGTGGAGTATCTGTAGTTCAGTAGTCGCAGATTTTTATGATTTTGAGTTTACACGATTTGGTAGTCATTGTTTTTATTGTGGTCTAATGACAGGTTAAATAGATAGGAAATCATGGTAACTTGATAATTTACGGGGTTAGTGCGGCGAGAGTGTTTCTTTTGAGGGGAGGGGTGGTGGGGGGGGGGGGGGTATAGCGGTTCCGCTTGATACTTCATGATGGCGGGATAACTTCCCAGAGGGATTGAAGCGTGAAGCCTTCTTTGGGTTTCTCAACTGCAAGGCCAAGTTCAGGACTAAACATCACCTCACGCGTCTCCCCCATCTCACTCGCACCGTCCGCAAAATAAGCTGCAAATGCATCTGAGGCCAATTCCGGATTATCTTCGATTTCATTCACTTCATCTTCAATGGCCGACTTAAATCTTGCTTGCTTCTCCTCCTCGTTCTCTTGCTCAATTGTCTGAAATGAAGTTTGTCATATCATCATATTTTCTTTTGTATGAATCACATTTATTAATTTATTCTCTTATAGTTAGTGTCCTGTCATTTTTGTTATACATCAGGATTGAAGTCTACTCCGAAAACAGGATATTGATTAAAAGTCTCATGAATAGACATGAGAGTTTTCTGGACGCTGTACAGCTTTTCCTTCGGGTCAATTCTAAAACCAAGAACGTAACTCCCTCCCGTCTCCGCCGTTTCAATTACTAAAGCCTTCCCAAATTTTGAGTCACGGATTTTTATCTGGAAAACAAAATTAGCATTGGTCCATTATAAAACATATACCGAATTATTGGTACCTGTTCTGTTCGGTACATCGGTTGTCTTACACATTTGTCGAGATCAAACTAATCTAATAATTAAATTGGTAGTATAAACTTGGATTTAATTTTAGATTTTACTTCAGATATTTGAAGAAAGGGGATTGATGCATTGAATAACTCATTACTGGCAGCATACCACACAACACGCACGTTCGTTATGAAGAATGAGCCCAGATTGCCCTATGAATCGTAAAAACATCACACAGTGTATTACAAGTTATTAACATTTTTGTACAATTACGTGGCAATTAGTATTATTATAATTATTCATTTCAATGTCCATAATATTAACTATTAATTCTACACTGTCTGCATGTGTAGTAGTTTTAATTCTTCAGCTAAACAATTCAACAACATAATAATAATACATAAGAAGACGCCACCCTTTTTTTTACAGCTGACTGTGCGCTGTGATTGTTTAATGCAAGGAGGCATGACGAATATGAAACAAATCATTCTACTGAAATATTAGCATTTTTGTATTTCTTTTCAACAGCTCAAAATCCTAAGCATCAAAATGGACAATATAATTACTAAATTACTACTATTGAATTCAATGGATTTTTATTTTTGGGGGTTTTTGTGACTTTTGAGAGAGTTTTTGGCTTTTTGGGCGTGGAAGTGTGGAAGAGAGCGTTGTATTTTAAAATATATGTGGCCTTATACTTACTACGGCAACATGCACTTTGACTATGATCAATGATCATAGGCATTATAATTAAGGTATCATTATACTATATGTACCTGCAATGTGTTTAAAATTAGAGTTTCTGTTTTTTTCTGTTTTTTGTTTTTCAAAATTGAAACACGTAGACCTACTGTCGTAACAAACAAGCTCGCGGTGGATAACAAAAATAAGTAACTTATTATCATTGTCCCATATGATATTCTGATAAAAGTATATGATGTATCATATTGTTTATCTTCGATTGTAACATTGTAACTTATTAATATTTAGTTTTTAGTTTTAATCCAGAGATCTTACTTCTATTCTAATGCAGAACTTATCTCTCCCTCCATTTCCTGTAATTTCCTATGTAATTGGTCTATTTTTGCTTGGTCTACACACAAATTTTTACTCATTTTTTTAGTAGGTTTGTCGAGTTTGGGGTTAAAAAAGTGTGAGACGGTAATAGGAAATCCTTGTCATTGCATTCATTGTCTTGGTCTTAAATAGTCCATATACGTGCTACATTCGTTATCGTTACACAGCGTTTTTGTGCTAAAGCAAAAGGAAGTCCAAGCTACATAATTTGTTGCATAAGTATGTATGCATAGACAGAAGGCATCTATCTACATATTTGTACTTTATTGTTAATCTGCACTTTGATATTATGAATTCAATCGCCTTCAAGGCTTCACAGAACAGTATAGAAATTACAAAGTATTTTCATAGAATATTTTTAATAGTAATAATTACCCTTTAATAATTGCATAGGAATACTCTATAGTGCAATTAAAGACATACTTACTTGATCGCTAGATAAATTCCATACGCCATTAATTTGCTCACAGATTTGTTCTTGAGAAAGCATTTGTAATTTTTTATTGGACACCACAGTTGCACTTCTCATTTTGATTTCTCGGTACAGTCTCGACTGTGTGTATGCTCTAGAACGAGACAGAATCAATTTAAAGAATGCACTTTCTTTGTGTGATGTTGTGCCTTACTTTTTTCCTCAAGTTTTTATCATGGGCAAAAAAAATAATTAATTGTGAGATGTTTTTTTTTGTATTGTAGAATTTTCTATTATTATAATTATATGTCAATTTAAAATTTAACACATATTAATGCTGTTTAGTATGATTAAATAGGTAAATATATTCCATAATATAATATATACCGTTAGTCGAGAAAAAAATGACCCATCTCCATTTTCAGCTAGGAATAAATTCCACTATCTACGAAAATATTGAAATATCCCGATTTTGAAAGCATTTAAATATAAAATTTTACATACCATTAAAAAATAGTAAAATTTTAAAATTTTAAACAACATATAAACAGAACATTTTGCACTTTTCAAAAACATGTCAAAATCGAGCTTTTTGTGTACTTTTTGAAAACAATTTAATAAAAATATTACACTGTTTAAAGAGCAAGCTAATAGAACATTTTGTACCCTTCAAACAACACGTCATTAACAGTTTACGAATTTTTCTCATTTAGTATTTTTATGACATAACCCATTTTGATTCTAGCTTAAATTGGATTTGGGTAATTTTGCTTCTTCACTGACGATATAGTCCATTCGTATATGCCATACCTGTGAACCCCGATGACGAGAGCAAAGAGTCGACTTTGTGCTTCTTGAGCCAGATTTGTGAAAATAAATTCATAGCGAGAATTTTTCGTTCTTGCCAAAATATGCAGAGACTCGGTGAGGCCCCGCAATTTCTATGCAGAGAAATGTATTTTTGCTTTGTGTCAATTTGAAAGTACACACAGTTATGATTATTATTTGTGCAAAGTAGAGCATAATCCATGTGAATACTATATAAGGTTGTGAAAACTAATATATGGAGCTTACCGATGTGACTGTTTTAACTTGAATTGATGTGATAGGATTGAACCCGATTGCTATAATATTTCAAAGGACCGCAAATTACGTAAAATAATTTTAAATTTGAATAAAGTAAGGAATATTATTGAACGGCACATTATTAGTTACCATAAAAACTTACAGAGATTAATTTTAGGGAATTTTTTGGATTGCCAAATAATTCTAAGATTAGTCACGATGAGCTTCCCAGGCTCTCCATTGTTTCCTTTGGTGTCTTCGATTGGCTCCATGACTTCTACAATTTTCTCTCCCGAGCAATAAGGCTTCAAATAACTGGAAATTAAAATGATGTAAAACTTGTCTATACTTACTTAGTTGGGGCATATGCTTAATACGTAATTAATTATGTAACTGCCTTATGTTTTTTGCCAATTTTTAAATTTTGCATTTTTTTCTCTGGAAAAAATGTAATTTGTTTAAATGTAAACTCACCGAGTCAGGAGGTCAAATCGAATGTCATGGTCGAACCAGTACGTCATAACGTGGTCAAACGGCATTGTAAAAATTAGTCAGTTTCGACTGACTTTTAATAATAATTGAAGTAAAATGTAAAAATTAAATTTATAGCAAATTCAGGTATATTTGAGCAATCATATTTTACGCTGCAAGGTTATAAAATAGGAAACAAAATATTACTCCCTACTGCCTGCATGCTCACTAAACTATGACTGTATATTTATTTCTGTTCAAATTAAATTAAATTTTGATTCCAGTTAATGTATTTTTATGCTGTATTCTATCTAGTCCAATGATATTTTCAGTCTTGATACAGTGAGTGTAAGACCGAACTTAAGTGAGAGCAGATGATTTGTTCTGTGTTATTCCACCGTTTCCAAGTTACGTATGATCCACTGAGCCAGTCCGGTCGGGTTGCAGTTGTTGCATGCGTTTAAACTTTGTAAAACACGTCGACGGGGAGAACTGACTATATAGATTTACTTTTCCGTATGAAAAGTTCCTTCGCGGAATCTGGATATACGATTATTTTGCAATGCAATACAACTGAAGAAAATAATGCAGCTACTAAAAGTACAATCATTTATTAATTTCTTTATTATGGAAGCCAATATCTATTCAGACTCAACCCAAAATAACCAATGAAGTCGAAGTCAGTTACGTATAAAAACAAATTAGTACATTTTTACAAGATATTTTGGTACATTTTTATCACCACTGTTAATGGAATGTTTGATTGCTTGTTACAAAACCATAATTGTAAATAATATTTTAGCACAAAATGGAAGCATGTGTTGCAATTAATCGGAAGTTTTGTACGTATAGTACGAATTTTAAGAAAATTTGTAATTCTACTTCAAGCAATACAATTACATAATATAACAAAGAAACATTAAAACTACTCAATATTGCTAAACTACTTCACTACTTACTATTTATATGAGTAAAAACAAAGGGCTTCGCCCTATTGTATGTTTGTTTGGCATCCCTGCCGTTTCAGGGTTGGTGAATTTGAAATTCCGGCCAATCATAAAACTTAAGATTTTTCTTAGGCACGAACTATCAATGGTCACGTTTTATACACCATTTGACATTTGAAAGAAAATTTGTGACTAGCAGAATCTAATTCTAATTATTATGAAAAATGTAACTCCAGATGATTGGGGTTCTGTAAAACAACACGATTTTTTCCTCGAAAAAACTCTGGAAAAATCTGCTCTGGTAGAGTATTTGGATTTTTATTTTTATGAGGCTTGATTTGGGATCTAATCGTCAAGGACTTCAAAATGGTGTATCTCATGTTGAATTTCGTCCAGTTCTCCAACATTTCAAACAAGTAAATTACGTACTTAGGTAAAAAACACTTAGGAATAGGAATAAATAACAGATGTAGGAGTTTAACAAATTACAAACATATTTTGTGTACATAGATATAGCTAACAGCACCGTAATTTATATTAAGTATTTAAGACTAAGAATCACCGTTATTAGTTTTCACTTAATTACTAAATTTTGACGGCGGCAAGAAAAAGAATACACGTTTTGAAAGCATTACAGAGACGGGCATATTGTATTGCTCATGCAGTGAACGACGACTCTGCTGCTGATTGCCTTCTATATAAGATACTTGATTACTAATATTCAAAACACAGGTGATGTTTATTTGGCTGTTGGCTGAAGGATTAGGTCTTCTAATAAAGCGTATCTTTCCGTCATTTTGTCGTAAATCTGTTTGAATAACAAAATATATTGTCTTTCAGTCAATAATAACAATTGAAAAGAAAAAAACAAACTTGTCTATACGACCAGAGTTGAAATTTTGTGTTAAGGAAGAATTAATGAAGATATATTAGCTTACTTGGGCAGCATCTTTGTTCGGCTCACAGAGTTTGACAAATCCATGTTTATCTCCAACAATTTCATGGAATGATCTCTTCTCGTCTTCAGTACTAGACTCAGATGAAAGAAGAAGGGCATGCTTTGTTCTATAGCATGCACCCAGGTCCGCCGAATTCACACTTTTCTGTACAATACAAAGAAGGCAAAACCAATCCCAATGATGATTAAAAACCATACTGGCTATTTTTATGCTTTCAATGGGTTTTACTCGTAGATATTAAACGTTAACTTAATTAATGATCAATTTAATCACAAATTACTGACAAGGAAGGGTCAACACATGTGCGACGACTTTTAGCTCAAGTTTATGCGCGTTAGGCGCGTCTACCGCGACTATTAAACGTGCGCATAATCATTTTTTTCGCAGGCCAGAGATTTGCTCACAGTTGCCCGCCAAAGTTTGAAAAATTCGAATTTTTGATTTTTTGCAACCCTGTAGATCCTACAATTTTCATCCGATTTTCATAAAATTTGAAGTTTTGTGATCTCAAAACCATTATCTGAAAAGTAATTTCTGGATTTTTGAAAATTCGAAAATTTTCAATTTAAAAAAAAAATGAGGTTAATAAAAAGACCAGGTATAAAAATATTTTTTTTGAAAAATTTTAAAATTTTCGAATTTTCAAAAATCCAGAAATTACTTTTCAGATAATGGTTTTGAGATCACAAAACTTCAAATTTTATGAAAATCGGATGAAAATTGTAGGATCTACAGGGTTGCAAAAAATCAAAAATTCGAATTTTTCAAACTTTGGCGGGCAACTGTGAGCAAATCTCTGGCCTGCGAAAAAAATGATTATGCGCACGTTTAATAGTTGCGGTAGACGCGCCTAACGCGCATAAATTCGAGCTAAAAGTCGTCGCACATGTGTTGACCCTTCCTTGTGAGATAAAATAGTTTACCTGTATATAAACTGGGGCATTAAAAACATCAGACAAAACTTGCAAAATTCCATGATTTGAGGAAGCTCCTCCAGTCACGAGAATCCTCGTCTCCTTTTCTATACATTGAATAGAATTATTTTCAACGCTTTAAATGATACAATTATTTTTCATGTTATACTTTACTGCTTTATTTATTAAAGTCAAAGCTGTATTATACATGTTATGAAAGTCACTTACTAATTTCACAGCCGATTCTCTCAGCATACAACCGCTTGCCTAAAAACTGTCCCTCTACGAGAGCCCTAACTTCTACTTCCTTGCTTGAAAACCGGGGTAGTTTAGCATTATCTTTATTGAAACAATGATCACCACCTGTTTTGGAGAATCAGATAAAAACCTTGTGAAAAAGGAAAATGTAAAAATATTTTGAATGAAAAAAATGTGTGTAATACCGATCTGAAAGAAAGCCATAGCATTTCTGTACGTGGCATAATCGAAAGCCTCACCTTTAATTTTAGGAATTATTTCTTGCAGGTCAAAATAAAATCCAATATTTCCAAAATTTCCTCTTGGGGTGGAATCCAAGAGTTGGTTAAAAATGTCCCATGAACCTTCGGC
This sequence comes from Dicyrtomina minuta, assembly GCA_949802685.1. Classification (NCBI taxonomy): domain Eukaryota; kingdom Metazoa; phylum Arthropoda; class Collembola; order Symphypleona; family Dicyrtomidae; genus Dicyrtomina; species Dicyrtomina minuta. The sequence goes on along the minus strand of OX461812.1, from coordinate 26,110,777 downwards.
TGCATTTCTACGAATCCTTTCTCTGGTCAACGACCCATTTTTGAAACAAAGGAGTGCCATATATTCTTTCTCTGAGGCGATAGGATTAATCAAAATATGGCCCTGTGTAAATCCTTCTTCAGGAAGATTCTCCAATGATACGAACACAGTGTCGGATGTTCCTAAACTGACAGCAATGTCATTCGATCCAAGGCACATTCCTGTAATTGATAATTTTAATAACATAAATTCTCCACATTTTATTGTACGTATACCAATAAAAAAACAATCAAAAAATTGAATAGAACACTTACCAGCAAAAGAACTTGGATTATCGCCAGTGAATGCAATGATTTTACAATCTGGATGAAAACTAAATCGTTCAACGTAGTAATTGGAAATTGAACCAACGACTGTTTCAGTTGGCACTGGAACACCTAGTTTTACTGCCAATGCGGTGGCATCTTCCTCAGTTCCTGATGTAATTACCTTGAGTGCTTCCATTGACCATAGTTTAGAGCGTATGTCAAGAAGATTCATTCCGCTTCCATCCGAGTAATCAATAGGAGCAACATCACCCAGGAAAAGGGAGCATGCAAAACTGGACACTAGTGAGATTCTCTATTGGAAATTAAAAAAGCAAAAAAACATTCTTTCTTAATTAACCGTGACCATTACTCCCTACAAATTTTAAAATTTTGATTTTGCATTGTAATTTGTAGGTAATTGGTAGAAATAATTCTCACCTCCGTTGCATTATACGGATCACGTTTGGTGTTAAAAACTTTTGCAATTTGGCTGCCACTAAAACGCTCATATGCTCTTGATCCAGTAAGCTTTGACAAAGCCTGGAAAATTAAAACACACAACTATCCGTCAGAAAGGAATTAAATTAAACGAATTAATTTTTAAAACGGATTCTAACTGCAATAATTTTTTCCAGCTCCCAAAATACACGATAAGTGTATTGCTATAATTATAATCACCTGTGGACCACCGAGAGCCGTTTCTAATTTATCACAGTAATTAATTGTACTGGAGTCCATCCAGACGGGGGAATGAGGAACACTAAAAGCAAAAGCAAGGGCATCGTGTAGAAATCTTGATGGGTCTAATGTTCGCAACATTTCTCCAGCCCCTTTTCTCCAGTAGACCGTACCATGTTGCTGCCGAAATTGAAGTTTGAATATATTATAATCCATTCATTGAATGGGGTTTAATTCCGTTGTTGGAATTTTCTGTTTTTACCTGTGCTGCCCCTGAAATCCCAGCAATTTGGTCAAGTGCAACTCCTTCAATGCGAAGCTTTTCTAAACAAATGTCAACTGCTTTCACCCACATTATCGGCGGGGCAGAGACAATTTTTGGGTTTTTCTCATCTCGATTGACTCCCCCGCTTGTACTGAAATTTTAAATCCTTTTAAACTTAAATTTTAAAATATGTGCAAAAGGGTAAATAAACAACAACCACTTCAATTTTCAATTTACAAGTATTACTCTGGTCACAAAAATTACTAGAATTTGAAACTGGAATTAAACCTTACCGAAATTCAGGCAAGTCCTTATCAAAGTTAACACTCGTTTGATGAATCACGTCTAAATTCTCATCAACGACCACTGCCTTCACCTAAACGAACCAAATCCAAGCCAATATGTAATTATTAATCAGATATCTCGCAGAAATAAATCTTGATAAGTGAAAATAAAATGCATAAAAAACTTACGGATTGTGTCCCAAAATCAAAACCGAGGAAATGTTTAGGCGGTGGTTGAGGAAAATCCATTTTAAACGTTATATTTTATTTCGTGCTCGTACGCTCGCCTTTGATTCTGAAATGATTTAAGAACATACTTAGGTTTATATTGCAGTCCACATGAATGGTGAATCTCAATCGCCTTCTGACATTGCTCAAGGCAAAACAGATGTTGAAATGACAGAAATACGAGTTTAAAATGAAAACTATATTATACTAGAAATAAGGCCACTGCCTACGGCAGGTTACATATTTAAGAGTACGCGCCGTAGCTTGGACACCATCTTTTTTTTAAACTGTATATGTATCAGTTTCCTATGGCATAATAGAAACCTTTTTTACTTTTCTATCTTCACCGGGATTCGCGCTCTCATGTATCTACGATGTATTTTTTAAGCTTCCCCCTTTATTTCTATTCCTTAGTCCATTCTGCATCTTTTGATACCTTACATTTCACCTGCTCTTTCAGTTTTTCGTTTTGGGGATTTCCCTTTTCTTAGATGGGTTTAAACCTTTCCCCAGGTGTTTGCCCTTGCATGTCTCTCTGACGCCAATCAGCGTCTTGTAGTACCATTTGCAACTTTTTGTACGTCAAGTGGTCGGAAAACAGTCACCATACTTAAACGTGCTCCTACTCTTTTCGTTATTTTAAAGATTAAAATAGATAATTAGTGCTAACGGAGGATGAGTTATAAATGCAATCCTACATACATTATTTAATAGAGAACGGTCTCATATTTGATATTTTGTAATCTTGAGTATGTACATGCGCGTAATCCTGTCGGCGTCGGCAACGTAATCTAAATTTTTAAAGCTAATCCAATCTTTCAATCACGCTCATCTACTTTAATGCATCTCACAGACAGCTCTACTACTGCTGTCATTGCCAGTCTGAAGTTTCCCATTGTGCACTCAAACAATTTTATTGCGTCTTCGCTATATTATACCGGTTAAGTATTATCGGAACATGGAAGCCACAAAAATATTTTCCTATTTCACTTCACATCCAAATGGTCAAATGTGATAAAATCTTGAGTTTATAACGAATGCCGTATTGAAGTCAAGCGACTGTAGAATGTCATTATGAATTTAATTTAGCACTATATAGCCACTTCATACATAACGCAGGAGGTTATACAGGACGTAGGTGGATGCTCAGATATTCTCATAGGTACTACCTACTTATAAAAAAACATTCGCGTAGTTGTAACCTTTAGCATTTAATTATTTGCTGCATACAATGCAACATACATAACAGCATAGCATAATGAAACATTTTCTAGACGAACATTAAATAAGTATATTCTAATCTGCGGAAGTCGAGACCGTAGCTAAAGCGTATTGAGTTTCGTTTAGGTCAAATAATAATTCAATCGTACCTAAGTAAGTACCTACTTATGTCTATAGCTCATGTCCAATGCAGCAAGAAAAATGTTGGATGTTGGACATTGGTTTTTCTTGTGGACAAGTGGATCTATTTAAAATTGACAACAATGTACTTGCACTACCAACTAAAAAAAAGGGAAGATGGATGAGATGAGATGAGATTATCATTTTATTGTGATAAAATACTTGCACCTAACTAAAAAAAGATGCTAATGTTTATGCAACCTCTGGACCTTTGGTTCTGGTCTCCATCTCCACAAATAATCTACCTACTAGTGAGACTCTCTGCTTATGAATGGAAATTGAAATGAATATGTTTGTAAACAAATACATAAGTAGTTGATTATATATTCGAAAATTGTGGATGTTGGAGGGGAAGGGAGAAGCCATCACTCTCAGTCAAGGCCAAGGCCAGACCAGAAGCCACAGTCAGATTAGTGTAATGCAATGTCATCACCCTATTCCGTATTTCATTTTCATCTATCTTTTTTTTAAAGTAATCTTGTATAATTCTATAATTATAAATCAACAGAACAGAGGTTTACTGTCTCCTCCATCCACAATACTTAAATGTGATCACGAATATCGGAAAAAAAGTTTTTCTATAGATAACACTATTTAGAAATACAAATGGTTATATGTTTTAAATAAAATAATAAAGCCGGCTATTTTTCCCACGTACCGCAGACACAGTTTGCAGCGTTCTTTCCACACTTCACCCCACATCATAAAAAAACCAAATCACTCATAGATCTACTGACAGATCTCACTGATCTCAACTGATCTGACAGACTGATCACGGCGGAATCGGAATCTCCAAAAATAAACTAAAGTGTATATTATGTATGTAGATGAGAAATCCTTGATGGTGGCGCTTACTTACAAAATTCCTCCTATTTAATTGCACGGGTTTTATAGATTTATAAATTTATGTTATTAGCAAATTTTCCAAAATTTTATGTAACCATAATATGCAGTTTATGGTTTAGTACAGTTGCGATATAACTATGAAACCTACTGTAACGCTCACAGCATGTGTCGTAGCATGATGACAAAGCACTTTTTATAATGTAGTATACTTAACTGCAGTGTAAAGTATTACACAACACGTAAAGTGCATACAGCAGCCGAATATTTTTAAGAAACAAAACTGAGCTGGTGACCGGCTGACCGGCCTGTCAATGTCAATGCTGTGAACTTCCATCTCCAAACATTATTTAAAGTTCTCAAGTCCTAAGTACTTATCTCAGGAAGTTAAATTAATTTTACGAATCGGAGTTGGCTTATAACTAAATTAATCCTAATAATTAATAATTCTGACTCAAAACTGAAAAATCACCCACCTTACCTCCAAGTATGAAGTAAGTTGTCTGCAGTCGGCTCGGCAGTCTGGTCTGCAGATGAATTGTCTGTGTTGTTGGTAAAAAAAAATGATATGGCAGACACTGGACTGACGAAGCAAAACAATAAAAAAAATGAGTGAAAAAAAACTAAAATAAAAATTGAATAGGCACAACAACACGAGTCATAAAACCGCAAAAACTGACACACGAATCACAAATTCACTCAAGCACTAAATTTTGAAAATACAGTCAGTCTCTTGGCAATGACTGAAACTGAAGACTATGAAGCATTCGTTTTCGTTTTTTCACGGTTGTAGTTATTGTGATCAAGGAAGATTTGAGACAATAGTCAGCAGAATCCTCAAAGGTTTAAAACGGAAAGGAAAAGTTGACTACTTGCTTGGGACTGGGATAGGGATACTAGACTAGGGATAGGGAAGAATTTAAAAGAATTCTGCTTCTGTTGACAGGTTGGTCTTTGGTGCTGCTATATGCATTCTATTGAGTGGTCATGCTGTTGCTGTTTGTTATGTATGGATGGATAGAGATCTGACTGAATCTTCTGCTGAGGGATACACAAATCAAGTTGCTGATGCTCAAATAAAAGTGTTGGAGTTTGGAGCATGTTCATCATTCTCTCTCTCTCTCTCTCTCTCTAATCCATCCCTTTCCTTGCTTATTACATATTACTGATTACCTACAGGCACAGACTACACAAGTCTCTCTTTCACATTCACACATACAGATCAACATAGAAATAATATATAATAATCACAAAATCCGACCCACGAGTTAACGAGACCAAGAGCCCAAGCAGTATATTATAGGTACATATTATGGTATACAGTCTCCTCTACGAGAATATACTGTGAATACTGCGAAGTTTCATGCTCAGGTGAATCAAATCAGCGAGAGCCTCGTGACTGTCATGTTTATCGTGTGTATTTTTATGTAGTTAGGTAGGCATGCATACCAACTCACCAGAATAAAACTTGGTCTTTTGCTATGTTGTGTTCAATTAACTACACCTGACTATTTAAAAAAAATCACATTATATACGAACATATCTATATAGCTAAAACTAGAAAACTACTCCCTCCCTCATCCCTATACCTGGTACAGGCACTAGGCACCAGCAGAGGGTAACGGACTACTGATAGGACTGCATCCATACCCAGCACCAGCACTCTGTATACTGTATTTAACTTAAAGTATATTGCTTGTGCATATCGCCTGTGAAGAATCAAAATCACCCATTTCCATTTTTAACGAAATGTACTATCTACAAATAATATATGAATATCCTGTAATCCTTAAGGCATATGTAAATAGAAAATTTTACACTTTTCCAAAACGTGCAATTAGAACATTTTACACTTTTTCAAAAACGTGTTATTAGAACATTTTACACTTTTCAAAAACGTATAAATTCAACATTTTACACTTTTCAAAAGCGTGTATAGATGCAACATATTGTACTTTTTTTAAAACTCATAATTATTAACATTATACGCATCCAATTAATTTAGTGTTTTTTATTAAGTAGCTGATTTTAATTCTAGCGTAAATTGGAAATGGGTCATTTTGGTTCTTCACATACGGTATGCACTTTATATCGTGGGCGAAGGATCAAATCCGGTAGCTTCCATTATTTGCTAGTATCAAATCCGCTAACTTCCATTTTTGCTAAGAAGCAAATCCGCTAACTTCCACTTTTGATTTAAATAAGCGTTTTAGCTGACCAATTCATAATAACATGGTTATCAAAAGTGCAAATTGCACTAAATGCACATTTTAAAACTCAAAACCTTCTAACTTTATGAATTTTAAAACTGCAAATGGTTCTAACTACATGATTTTTAAACGCAAATTGCTCGAACTTCATAAATTAAAAGAATCAAAATCCACTAAATACTGGATGTAAGTCGCAAACTGTTCTTATTACATGATTTTAAACGCAAATTCTTCTAACTAGATGGTTTTAGGTTGCAAACTAATCTAACTGCATGGTTTCGAAAAGTAAATAATGTTTTCACTACATGATTTCAAACGCAAAATGTACTAACAACATAGTTTTAAGTTGCAAACTAATCTAACTGCATGATTTTAAAAGCTACAAAATGTTCTAACTACATTATTTCAAAATGCTATTTGCTCTAACTACATGGTTTCAAAACATTCAGAAAGTTGCAAACTACTCTAACTACATGTATTCAAACGTAAATTGTTCTAACTACATAACTTTGAGTTTCGAACTAATCTAACTGCATGATTTTAAATAGTACAAAATGTTCTAACTTCGTGGTTTTAAAAAGTTCAAAATGTTCTAACTACATTAATGGTTTTTGAAAAGTACAAAATGTTCTAACAACATAGTTTTAAGTTGTGAGCTATTTTAACTACATGATTTCAAACGCAAATTGTCCTAACTTCATAACTTTAGGTTGCAAACTAATCTAACTGCATGATTTTAAAAAGTACAAAATGTTCTAACTACATTATTTCAAAATGCAATTCGATCTAACAACATGGTCTTAAAAAGTAAGAAATTTTTTAGCTATATGGTTTTAAATTGCAAATTAATCTAACTGCATCGCTTTGCAAAGTAAAAATGTCTTAGCTACGTAAATTTAAGCTGCAAACTAATTACCTACTTGATTTTTTAAAAAAAATGTTCTACTTCCTTTCGGGTATGATATAGGTAGTTTGAGCTTTTTGTATTTCTTAAATGTAAAATAAATTTTTCCGCGGTGTAATATTTTGCAAGTAATAATAATAATAATAATAATTTATTCATTGAGTCGATTTGGCCGCAGCCCATACAACATTGGTTATTTACATTTTTAGCTTTACAGAGGTAATTGATCCTTGGTTTGATATGATAATAAATATGTTTGATTTAGTATATGTAATTATGGTTATTTCTTGGCTGAAAAAGAGGGCATGTTACTAATTATTCTTACACAGTATAATATAGTCATTCTTAGTCATGTTATAAATATAATATAATGTGAATGTGTATCAGAGTATTGTTTTCTTTTTCTCTCGGTGTCTTGATAGAAAAAGGAGGAAGGGAGTCATCTGTAGTTTGACGAAGGGGGGGAAGGGGAGTCAGGCCTCTCCGATGCATTCGTAGTAAAAATTTCGAGTCCTGATGGCTGTATCCCAGAAATTAAAAAGTAGTTCAAATCCCTCGGCATTGTGGTATTTGTTATAGATGTGTTCCATAAGGCTTTTCCTGCCTGGTCTTGCGTCGCTTAGTTTTCTGAGGAATTTGATTCTTGGGTATGCGTAATGTGGACAGTTGAGCATTACATGGAAGGTGTCTTCCTCTTCCCTCCCACACAGGTCGCAGTCAGGGGTCCCTGCTCGCTTCCATAGTCTGTTCATTCCGTTAAGGTTGGTTACCTTTCCCCTAAGGACAATTCTAGGCAGGCCAGATCTTAGATTCAGTATGAACTTCACCATGTTCCATGCTAATCCCATTTCAAAATATTCCGATCTTAGTGCGTGGGTCTTTAGGCGGCTATAGTATTTAAGTGTGTTGCAGCTTTGCATTCTTTGTACGTCCATATTAACACAGCTTAGTCGGTACTTCTCTAAGATTTCAGATTTATGCAGCTTTAAATACTCGCTGTTAAGATTCTGGAACGTTCCTTCCATTGATGCATCGGCAAAGATCTTTTTCACTTGCAACATCCAGTTGTATCTGTGTTCTGTTCCTTGTATCTGTGATAGCTCTTCATAACAATTTTTGGTTATGCCGTCTTCCTTAGAGTTCATAATTTTCTGGAGAAACATCAGAAGTGCTTTAAACAATTGCATTTTGATGTTTTGCGCTCCTGTTTCCAGTCTTAGATAGTATCCTGGTGTCGAGTTGGATGTTCCCGTAAGCCTTCTTAGAAACATAGTTTGAAAGGTTTCTTCGCTGTAGCGTAGTCCCCAGACAGGTGCTGCGTACATTAAGATCGAGCTGACAAGAGATTTGAATAGCCTCACATGTATATTTATGTCCTTAAGAATATTTTGCAAGTAGAACAGTTTAAAATTTTACAAGCAAGCCATGAACACATTTTTTTTACTTTTTAGATCCATGTAGTTAGATTAATTTGCAACTAAAACCCGAGTAGTTAGAACGTTTGATACTTTTTAAAAACCATTTAAGTAGTTAGAACCTTATGTAATTTTTAAAACCATGCAGTTAGATTAGTTCGAAACTTAAAGTTATGTAGTTAGAACAATTTACGTTTGAATACATGTAGTTAGATTAGTTTGCATTTTAAAACTATGTTGTTAAAACATTTTGAATGTTTTGAAACCATGTAGCACTAAGGTGCGTAAATGTGATCACCCCTTAAATGTGATCAGTGGCCGCTGTTCAAATATTACCGCCTTTAAAAATATGTGCAACTTATATTCATACAGCTTATAGTCTCAGCTATGATCACTAGTGATTTCAGCTTTTTTCCTCAAAAACTCTGGCTATGTAAAACAATGAAAGTTTTTAACACTTTTTTGAGTTTTTTCATGCCGATCACATTAAAGGCCCTACTTTTCCATTACCTTTAAATGTATTTAAACTAACTGATCACATTAAGGGCACTTGGGGCGTTGTAAGACTTTTCGAAATTGTTTCGTACAATGACCTGTATCTCTTGCAACTTTTAATTTTCGACACTGAGTATTTTTTTGTACATAAAGGATTAAAAGAGAAGTATAATGATAACTTCTTCTTCATTGTGCGTATGCTGGGTAAAAAGTTACAGATTTTCAAAGTTGAAAAAAAATGAACCCGATCACATTTACGCACTCTACTACTAGTTGGAGCAAATAGCATTTTGAAATAATGTAGTTAGAACATTTTGTACCTTTTAAAATCATGCAGTTAGATTAGTTTGCAACTTAAAACTATGGTGTTAGTACATTTTGTACTTTTTAAAAACCAATAATGTAGTTAGAACATTTTGATCTTTTTTAAACCATGTAGTTAGAGCGAATTGGATTTTGAAATAATGTAGTTAGAACATTTTGAACTTTTTTAAACTATGTAGTTGGAGCGAATTGCATTTTGAAATAATGTAGTTACTTAGAACATTTTGTACTTTTCAAAATCATGCAGTTAGATTAGTTTGCAACTTAAAACTATGTTGTTAGAACATTTTGTACTTTTTAAAAAATATTAATTTAGTTAGAAAATTTTGAACTTTTTAAAACCATGTAGTAAGAGCGAATTGCATTTTGAAATAATGTAGTTAGAATATTTTACACTTTTTAAAACTATGCAGTTAGATTAGTTTGCAACTTAAAACCACGTAGTTAGAACAATTTGCGTTTAAAGTCATGTAGTAAGAACAGTTTGCGACTTAAATCCAGTATTTAGTGGATTTTGATTCTTTTAATTCATGAAGTTCGAGCAATTTGCTTTTAAAAATCATGTAGTTAGAACCATTTGCAGTTTTAAAATTCATAAAGTTAGAAGGTTTTGAGTTTTAAAATGTGCATTTAGTGCAATTTTCCTCTTTTGATAACCATGTTATTATGAATTGGTCAACTAAAACGCTTATTTAAATCAAAAGTGGAAGTTAGCGGATTTGCTTCTTAGCAAAAATGGAAGTTAGCGGATTTGATACTAGCAAATAATGGAAGTTAACGGATTTGATCCTTCGCCCACGATATATTCTTTTAGTTTTTTTTGTTTTTGTTAATATTGGGTGTTTCTCTGCAGCGAGGGTGGTATAGGTCTTTTGTATTTGCTCGAGACGAGATGAGATGAGAGTATAATAATAAGTTCATTTTACATTGCAAATCCTACTTAATAAGATGTGCTAAGGACCAAGACCAACGGAGTGGAACATAATTGCATCTTGGGCTTTTAAAGAACAAAACTGTTGCAGTAGATAGGAAATCTTTCTAAATCCGAGTGCCTTGTTAACATAGCGCTCATGTTTTGATAATTATTGGCTTTGTATATAGCACTCAAAGCAATGATTTGAGAGATAATAAACCGTAGCTCACTCTCGTTTTTTTAGGTAATATAGTTGCAACAACATTTTCAAAACAAAGAGGAAGGGTACATTGATCTTTTTAACCTGGCGGAAAGTTTCATAAGCACATTATACAATACATAATAATTTAAAATCCATTTATTTTAATTAATATTATTTTTATTGAAATCATGATTGAAATGTAGCATAAAGCATTAGCCAGTAAGATTATTACTAATTACATTATATTATAATAATCGGGTCAACAATGTAATGTAAGGTACAGCTTTTATTTTATATTGGGATTCAATCAATGGATCCACCATCACTCTTGATACGCGAACGTCTTTTAATCTCCAACAATCTATCAACCAATAGATAATGCATTCCACCATGAGAGTTTTGTAAAACACTATTATTATTTAAAAACAAAATAAGCAAGAAATTAGATACCAAAATGTTTTATGAATATTATAATATATTTAGAACATACTTAAGGAGATCCTTCCACATAATGGCTTGATTCACACGATCAGTCTGCCTTTCCAAAATTTCTTTTTCCTCATCTTTTAGTTTCTTCCCGGTCTTCTCCAATTCAGATAGTTTGAGGCTAACTTGCTCTCTATTACAAATTACAAGGCAGACCACAAAAAATAGAGAATTAATTTAGGTATTAGATGTTATTATTAGAGGATTAGAGTTTTGCCCCAAATGGATATCGTGTGTGAAGAACCAAAATGACCCATATCCAATTTAAGCTAGAATCAAAATGAGCTATGTCATAAAAACAGAATGAGAATGAGAAACATGCGTAAAATGTTAATTAGGAGTTTTTGAAAAACGTAAAATGTTTCGTGTTTTTCAGCAATGTAAAATGTCCTATTTACATGTTTTTGAAAAGGTGCAAAATGTTCTAATTCCATGTTTTTGAAAACGTGCAAAATGTTCTAATTCCATGTTTTTGAAAAGGTGCAAAATGTTCTAATTCCATGTTTTTAAAAAAGTACAAAATGTTCTAATTCCATGCTTTTGAAAAGTGTGAAATGGTCTATTTACATATTTTTGAAAAGTGCAAAACATTCTATTTTAATGCTTTCAAGACATGTTTCAAATACTTTTTGTAGATGGTAGATATTGTTTTCAGCTACAAATGGGTATGGGTCATTTTGGTTCTTCACAAACGATGTTCTTTTGCCTGTAGCAAAGTTTAGGCATAAAATTAAATGAGAAGTTTTGCTCATTTATTACTTACTTAAACGACTTTCTTTTCTCTTCTTTCCCAGCTGTGTAAATTTTGACTTCGTCATGCATCCGCTTTAGATTGACTTTATTGGCTGAGATTTCCGATTTTAATTTACAATACTTGAGCTGATCGTCCTCGTACTGCTTTCGAAGCCGTTCCACTTCCTTCATTAAGTAAAATTTGTAGGGTATATATTTAATTGATTTGTAATTAATTTATCAACGTATGTGACAACGTAACATGTCGTGTCATATGGAAATGAAAGAAGGGAAGGTTTTCCAAGTAAAAGCTATAGTGACTCTTAAAGTGCTAGCAAAAATATAGGTGAATTCATTTTATGAATAGATTGTGTAACCTTAGAAATTTGACTGGAGCTAGATTCGAGGGAAGCTGCTAACCCTTCGTAATTTCTTTTCAAAATGTCATGATCGTGAGTTAACATTTGAGCTGTTTGTCGTAATGAATTTAGATCTGCCATTTGATTTAAAAAAATATTAACAATGAAACAATGAATAGAAGGTTCAAATTTTAATGTGGAAAATATTGTAATTGATGAGTGATGTTCATTGAGGAAATGGATTGTACAAACTTTTAACTAATGGAGCCAAGTCAGCTTTTTTCATTTGGATGGCTTCATGAAGCTCTTGGACGTTCATAGACATTTCATTCAAATTCTTTGATTTCCGTTCATCCAACTCTGCTTTCTCTGAAGAGATTCTTTCCAGTGTTTCCTTCGTCTCTGTGAAGCCACTGATGCCCAAACGAGTCTCCAGCTGATTCTGTATAAATATATGCCGATATCCAAAATATGTGTCTGTGATTTCCAGGAATCTTTCATGCACGTTTTTTCTTTTAATGGTTTTCATTACGTGGCGGTCGGTAGATTAAATTTGCAAATAAAATTAAAATTACCAGATCACCCGTGCTTTCCTTCACAGCAGCCTCCATAATATAAAGTGTTTTGGCCAGAATTCCATTTTCAGTTTTAAAGAAGGTCAACTCATTTTTCATTTGTTTGTAGCGTGTACTTTTGACACGTAGGTTTTTTACGTACTCCTTGAAGTCCTCTTCTTTGACAGTCGTCTCTTTAGTCAGATTTGTGACTGTGGTCCGCTTCTCGCTCACTTCGTCCTTGGCTCCTCCCAACTCGTTCCGAATTTCCTTGAGCTTCTCCACCAGCGTTTCCTTTTTATTCGCTACAATGGCCGTTTGCTGCCTGAACATGACTAACTTGTCGTCCTCCGTCTTCATCATCTTCCTCATCACATTTTCATTCAGCTTATCCTTTGTCTCACCTATCTGCGTAAGGCATATATGACACGTCAAGTTTAGTGCATTCAGTTGTATAGCTAGCTAATTCATTAACTATAAAAAATCTGGATGCCTAATAATGCGCTATATCGCTAACCTATATGTTGAAGAACCAAAATTACCCACATCCATTTTTAGTAAAAAAACAAAATCCACTATCTATCTGTTGACATATTTTATGATCTTGAAAGCGTTTAAATAGAACATTTTGCACGTTTCAAAAACATGTAAATAGAACATTTACACATTTCATAAACATGTAAATAGAACATTTTACACCTTTTAAAATCACTTAATTAACATGTAAGACCTTGATTTCACTACACGATTTAACAATTGTTAACCCTAAAACAACTGTTAGCTAATCACTCAGTTTTACGTGAAATGTGAACTAACAATTGTTACACTCTTAACAATGATTAATTTTTATCAACTGTTAAAATCGATAATTAGCGTTAACAATTGATAACTTAACCTGTGAAATCGCACTAAAAATTGGTAAACTTTAAAATTTGAAATTTCCCGCGATCCAAAACTAACAATTGTTAATTTATGTAGTGAAATCAACTAACCATTGACAGTTTAACAATTGGTAATTACTAGTGAAATCGCAAACTTAACCATTGATAACTTAGCAATTGTTAACTAACAGTTGTTAAATTTGCTAGTGAAATCAAGGTCTAACGCTTCTTTCTTATTTACTGTTTTTATGACATAGCTCATTTTCACTCTAGCTTAAATTGGATATGGGTAATTTTGGTTCTTCAGACGATATTACTCGTTCAATGAGTTCTTCAATATCCCCTTCACTCCAATTAGACGCTACGACCCTCTCGTAAATAGCGATTTCATTCCGACAAGCTTCTTGTTCCTTGGGTAATTTCTCATTCACGATATAATTTGCTAGCTGAGTATCCTGCTCCAGTCTCTGCAAATGACCTTCAGCTGTCGCCCCGCTGTTGGCTGCCCGGATTTCCTTTAGCTGGCGGGTGAGGCGTTGAATTCTTTGGTCCGCCTGGTTTTGCCCGTGAGTTTGGGAAACTTCTTGTTCCGCTAATTCTTTGGACTGCTCTCGCTCCTTCCGGAATTCTCGAACGACAGCGAGTGTATTCGACATATTTGGCATTCCATCAGTCTGAAATAATTTTGCGTATATTTGAAATTTATAGTATTTAGAGGAATAATTCGTTGTCTGTACATATTTTATGGGGTAGCAACTCAACATTTGTAAGTATTATACTGATCATTTACCCTTCTTTTCATTTTCTCAATTTTTCGCATGACGCTCTCCTGCTCCTGCTCCATGGCTGCAATATCTTTCCGAATCTCCGACGTTGTGAACCCTTTACTCCGCATTGTTTCAAGTTGTTTGTGTACAACTTTGAACTGCTCGATCCCGGACTCATATTGCTGGTATAGTTCCTCCACTTCTATGTCCGCTCGAATGTCTTCCGGAACATCTATCCTCACTAGGAACTTTGCAAGGTAAGCTCTCGTTTTCAGTTCATTGAGTCTTGGGAGGAGCCAGGCCAAAATAGGATGAATTACTTTCGCACTCCCTGTCACTAATCCGGATCGAAGGGCTGACCTGTGAGAATAAAACAGGTCATTATATAAAACCTACAAGCAGTTTTTACGTAATCTTATAAACAGAAACTTTATATTGATAATTTATTTGTGTGATAATTAGTAATTGATTGGGATATTTTAATAATGCATTTTATATACGGGTTGTCTTCTGGAGGTCGATACTTGAGAACTCTTAGAATGTTGACAATCCTTATGACGGTTTCTTCAGCTGGTTCCTCCCGAATGTCCATTTTTGGACTCCCATCGATTTCGGCAAGCACATCGTTCACAATCTATACGTAATAAGATAATAGTTTACTTTTTTAAAACTAAAGTAGGGACCTACATACTTGCATAGTTTTTCATTCTGTAAAATTTTTTATATTTCTACTTGTTTGTAATATAATAAATTAACTTACTTGGAGCAGGACTTCCGCCTTGAGAGAGTCAAATGAAATGACGGTAAATTTTTTATTAAACGGGTCCTTAGCAAGTTCACTCACAATGAGCTTTACCGTGTCAGTCATCATAGTGGATGATATTGAGAGTATGAATTTTATTCTATAGAAATTGAATTACTGTTACTCTACAGCAATTACTTTCTCTCTACAGAACTTTATTGGAACTAAAAGGATACATTGATTGATTATGTAGTTTAGTGTGAACTGGCCCTGGCCAACTGGAACCGGATGTCACTTAAAACTGGCATGAGTCCAAAACAGATGATTTCTATAAAATAGCTCTAAAACACTTAAATGAAATTTTGTTGCATGTATAAAACGAAAATCCAACGGAGAGCACAAATAACATGTAATAATCCCATTAAATCGATTGATCCGTGTGTATGGTGCTCACTGTCACCTGTGAACATTGGGATGTTGGGTCGCTTAGAAACCGCCCACTAAACAGTGTCAACATTGTATCGAGGGTAAAATACCAAATATTCCTGAATTTCTACCTATATTATGAGGGTTAGAAAATGTTGCTGTCAATATTTCTGGCAAGATATAAACAACGATGATCGTATTTTCATTTTTCAAGCTTGAATTCGCTGTTCAAGTTCACAGCTAATACGGATATTATTACTGATTAGTAAAATCAATGTTGCTGGTCGCGTTACATTACGTTATAAATAAAGGGCTCAATAGTAGTAGTATACTATTAGATTTTTTTCTCAATATTATTATGAATTCGTGTATTGAAAATAATAAAAACAAATTATGAATAAAATAATAAATTATTATTATGCATTAATCAATATATCATATGAAAATATATGTATTGATAATAATATAATATTATTATCAATACATATATTTTCATATGATTCAGAAGAATTTTTTTGTCGGCTCCACGTACTCAGTCTGTGGACACGCTTTAGTTTTAATTCCCTCGGGAATTAAATTTAATTCCCTTAAGGGAATTAAAACTAAATCTTTAGCGGAAAAGGGATTTACTTTTAAATGCCCAGGATTTAGAAATAATTCCCAATAAGTTCAAACCAGCGGACCAATCAGGGAACTGATTGACCGCGTTAACTTTTTATGAAAATCGATTGACAACACCATCGTCATTCATACGTAGATGCAACTTTGAAATCGTAGTTGGCCTAATTTGGGAATTAAAACTAAAGCTTAATTGTCCACTGACTGATACTTGAGTTCAGGTTCAGGTTCAGATATAGGTAATTACATCATTTAATTTACTGTGTTAAGCACTATGATTATAATATTATAATTATAATTATATGCAAAATTTAAAACAAATCTACAAATCTTGTAAATTACAAGGACCTCACTATGCATAAGGAAAATCATTCAGTGTTTAGTAAATGGTAGCATATTTATATTATAATTATTAATAATATATCAATGGCTATCCTCCATGGAGGACAGTGACTAGTTTATTTATTTTAATAAAGTTGTCTTTCTCTCCACCAAGTGAAAAAATCAGCACAAAGTTACAAAAGTAACTGCGAAACGTCAAAACTTAGGAAATAATTTCATTAATCAGTAGTATCAGTATCAGTCATCAGTATCAGTGTATTTCTATTTGCTTAATGCCTACTACAGCCGACAAACCAACCATGGAGTCTGACAGCTCCAAATTCAAAGCAATGTAGTTGGGATGTTGGGAAAAGTGTGCTCACTGCTCAGTGCTCGTGAAGTTCCTGCTGTGTCCTGTGTAGCATAAAGTTGCAATTTTTGCAATTCTTTCACATGTTGCATGTGTTTTTAGATTTTAGACTGTTAGAGTCCGTTCAGTTTGCCAAAAATATTTTTGTATTTATTTGAAAGAAGTTATTAAATTGGAACTATTTCGTCCTCCTCCACAGCTCAAGTTTAAACCTAATTCATAATTTGTGTCTGTTTAGTGTGAAGTTTTTAGTTTTTCAGTCTTAAAAAAAATGCATTCGTCTGCACTTCAAGTTGAAACGGAGTACATTTCTGCCGGTTGTAACTGTACTTACAATTCCTTCGAAATACCTTCAGGTTCTGACAATGTGATAGTGTATGGGGCTAATAATGCACTAGTTTTTTACGACTTTGAGGTAAAAACAATTAATATGTTGAATTTACAATGTCAAAATGTTGAATGTTATGAACTCCTTATTTGCCTTTGCTATGACTCATATCTAAAAATGCAGGCGCAGCTTCATTTTTGATTTTTTGATACGTAAAAAGTAATGTATAATGCACATAACTTTTGAATTTTAGAATAGATGAGCCAAACAAAATTTCCTTTATTTTTATTTATAGGAAAGGAAAGCAGTTAGAACTGCTGTAGCTCACGATGGCCGAGTGAATTGCGTTCGCAATGTAAAGTTTCCGTAAGTTTTTTCATTTGCCACATGTGTCATGCAATGATTGTGTAGTTAAATCCGTAATTCATGGTTTTGAGTAAGTAAGTAGGTTTGGTGTTACCTGACTAATCTTAGCCATTTTAAAAATTAAAGGAGTGAAAACAATGAAGATTTGGTAACTTGTGGATCCGATGGGAAACTTGTAATTTGGAAAAAAGAAGAAGCTGGAGATTACTTTTCGTATGTACCTGTTTTGAGTAAAAAAGTGCACAATTCATCAGTTACAGTGTGTGACGGGATTGAGTACTCCCCTAGTAATACTCTAGTTGGTTGCATTTCTGCACTGTCACAGATTACATTGCACCAATTTAACAGATCAGGTAACATGGTGTTCGATATAAAACTTCTTAAATCGTGGTGCCGAATTATTTTAATTAATCGTAATAACAATCGTAACTATTCGAATATAATCAGCTCAAATAAATTAGTTTCTTTTTTTTGTTGGTAATATAGAAAAAACCTTGGAGTTAGTTCAGGAAGTTGCGTTGAAACTTTCCGTAGCCTTAGACATTGCTTTTCATAAGCTCGATGACTCCAACTCAAATATTATTCTTGCTTGTGGTATGGATAATGGCTCTGTAATCCTATATGGCCAGGATGATAAGAGTGGTAGTGGAGACGGAGATATACAAACTTTTAACCAAAAAGTAGTTTTGAAAAAACATGAAGACTGGGTTCGCTGTGTTAGTTTTGCAACATGTACGTCACTGCTTAGATCATTTTTGCATTCTGTATCATATGTTTTACTTGAAGTGCCAAAAATGCTTTTGCAATCTTTATCTTGTATGCTTCTTTCTTTCTTGTATCAAAATTTATAGACATGGGGGAAACCTTTATGGCAGCCGGAGGGGAAGATTCTTTTATTTCAATTTGGCGTTTCACGGCTTCTCAGGTAGCAGTGGGTGAGTTTGAATTTCAAGTGCACAAGTTCAGAGGTTTTAATGTCCTGTTCGAGTCAATTATCATGGGTCACGAGGGATGGATTAATTCTCTCTACTGGAGTACAAGTGGGGACAACCAAGGTATGATAAAATAAGCACATAAATAACGAAATAACTTTTATAGGTGTACACTAGTCAATTGAATTAATCACCATTACAATGGGTGTACTAGGGGGACTTATTTCTTGCTCCAGTGACCAATCAATAATAATTTGGGATAAAGGGGACAATATGTGGACGGAAAAATATCGCTTTGGGACAATTGGGGGTCAAATACCTGGTGGATTCGGTGCTAAGTCAAACGGGAAATATATGGCTGTGTGTGGCTTTCAGGGCGCAATTCAGATTTGGCAGGTATTTCCTACTTGTAATATATGTAGGTAGTATTCATAATCGAAAATTTTGTATATTATGCCTAAAAATTAAAAATATACGTTTTCAGTTGAGTCATAACGAAGAGTCACCTTGGTTATTGGAGCCTAGCATTACGGGCCACTTCGGACCAATATCAGATTTAGATTACAACCTTGGTGGCAACTACATTGTGACGACGAGTGAGGATCAAACAACTAGAGTTCATTCACCGTGGGGAGAAAATCGGTGGCACGAAATATCGCGGCCACAAATCCACGGTCACGATTTATTTACTGTGAAAGTTTCTGGCGATTATATTGTCTCTGGAGCCGAAGAAAAAATTCTGAGAGCCTTTCAGCCTACAGACATTTTTGTAAAGAATTTAGAGAATGCGAGTGAAATTCCTGTAGATTTTATTGAACATATTGCACCAGCTGCCACTCTTCCGGCTCTGGGCTTGTCAAATTTACCTGAAGATGGTCCTATCGGAGCCGAAAATTCCGATGTTCAGCATTTTTCACAATTGGACTTAGAAACGAGACTGGACGAAGATTTTTTGAGGAGTCAAACTTTATGGCCTGAAGTGAGTAAACTGTACGGACATGTTTATGAAATTTGTTGTATAGCTACATCTCCTGTTGACCCGTTAATTGTAAGTGGATCGCAGTCAAGCAAACCACAGTTTTCTTCAATTATTTTATGGTAAGTTGAATTTTAGTGTTTCATAGGAGCACATTGTTTTAAATAAAAGTTAAGAATGTTTGACTAGAACGTAGTTTTGTAAATATTTTCTATCGAAAAAAGTGAACGTGCCCTTACAAAAGCAATATTTACGCGTAATGATGTAATAGGTTAATACATAGTAAATATTATGATTCATCTTTAATTTTTAGGTCTTCCAAAGATTGGAAAAACTTAGGAGAATACCCTCTTCACAAACTAAACGTAACTGACATGGAATTTTCGTCGAACGGTGATCGACTTTTAAGTGCTTCGCGGGATCGAACCTGGGCAATGTGGCGTGTCATCAGGGATGGGTCGTATAGCTTAGAAGTTCTAGAAACTGGTAGCTTTCACACTAGGGCCTTATGGGTGTGTACATGGGGTCCGAATGACACATATTTTGTTACCGGTGCTAGAGATAAAAAATTAGCAGTGTGGGCCGCTGGTACAGGCGATGATAAGCCGTAAGATTTAATGTTCATTATTTCTTTCTAAATCTCATTCACTGTTAAGTAACTCAAATATGACATAGTTTGCAAACTTACTGTCGTATTTTTAGGTTAGCAAAGCAGGAGGTTTCCGCAAGTCAAACTTTTCTATCTTCTGTGTCAGCAGCTTCTGTAAATGTGGATAATTTAATTGCTGTTGGATTAGAAAATGGAATGATTTTTTTCTACCAATTGGATCTCTCCCAAGAAATTGCCGCTAGATTAACATTTCTTTTACAGCTGGATAACAGGTAAATTTAGGACTAACGTCGTTGTCGTGTTGTAAACGTATTTATTTCTAAATCCAAATACCTAGATTCAAATTTTGTGAAAGAAAATGCATTGATTTTCATATGTTTTTAATCTAATAGCACTGCCCATCATAGTATCATCAGACGTCTTAAATACAATCCTCAAAGCAAGAAGGAGCTCGCTTCAGCCGGAGCGGATCATTTTGTTAAAGTTTACCGTCTTACATATGCAGATAGAAAAATGTGATTATGTATATGCTGTATTTTTAACTATAAATCATCACTTTAAAAAAAGTGCAAAACTGTTGCCCCAATAAATACGTTTGTTATTTTTTTTAAGAAGTTGTCTGTTTTTATTTGAAAGTGTAGTGGGACGGATTTTACCTAATACATTATGTTTTTTAAATTTAGATTTTAATGTATAAAAATGCAGCAAATGAGATAAGTCTCAAAATTCAGCTTTCTTTGGTGATTCGGTACATCCACACGTCTCGTAAAAATCAGCAGATTCCATTTTTTCCCTTATTTATTGGTCATTCTGTTTTTACTTCTAAAAAACTGCAGAATTATGAAAGTCATTTCAACAAAAGTAATAAGAAATAACACTTCAAAATTAATTGCAAGCGTAACCTAAATTGGGCGATTTTACATTGCTGTTCAAATATTACTACCCAATTGCGTTACCTCGTACAATAAATACGAGAAGTGTAATATCAAGGTTGATTAGAGACATAACATAGCTGATATAGATTACTGTTATCATACCTTATTTCCTATGCTTATAAATAATTGAATAGGCTTAGGTTGCACTATCGGTTAATTGTGCCCGCCAAATGATATAATTCATTTAAACAATTTTTAATTTCTGCTGCAGTATTGAAAAAGGACTAAGTGCTTAGAATAAGTTAATTCGGAAAAATTTAGACAGCATTATTAAGCACGATGGAATTGTCCAGAATAAATGACGTTTGGCTCAGTAAAGGAATGGAAGAATACACAAGGTTAAAAATACATACTGCTTGGGTTTCTTTTTCATAAAAATTAATCAAACCCTTACAAATTATCCATGGATAAAATAAATGGTAGTGTAATAAATATTAGTGTATATTCATTCATTCCACGCAATTCTCAGAGCTGGATACGAGACGGCGGCGAAGAACTTCTCAGAGTCAGATTTAGACGTTGACTGCTCAGCTAAATCTTTTGTTGTCACAGGTAAAATGCTCTAGGAGTGTCAAGTGTAATTGATGGAAATAAATTTTACGTAGAAAGCTCTCTGTCTATGTACTCTGCCTCAGCCTCCTGTACAATGAGCGTATTTAGCACTCTAAATGCTTTCTGTCTGTAGGTGCCAACTCTGGAATTGGTTACATGTGTGCCTTGGAAATTGCCCGCCGTCACGGCACTGTCCATTTAGTTTGTCGAAACCAAGTGCGAGGACTCCAAGCTAAATCTGACATTGAAGCCGAGACAAAAAATGATAAAATTTATCTTCATGTCGTGGATCTTTCACAGCCCAAAAAAATCTCCCAGTTCGTACGCTCATTCATAAATGAGACTCCTGGCGCTGCTGTGGACGTACTTGTAATATGGCCACATTTATAAATACCATAATTACTTACTTATCGGAATTCAAATTACATAAAGATAATAATTTCATTTTCAACACAAATTATTTGTGTAATATATACAAATTATCAAGTTCGTTTTACTTTTTTTTTTACTGTACTTATATGTAGATAAACAACGCGGGTGGCATGATACACGAGCGACAGAAAACCAGGGATGGTCTTGATGTTAATTTTGCTACGAATACACTCGGAGGCTACATAATTACACAAGGACTTCTTCCACTTTTAAAACAGTAATATAATATACTCTGTCTGTTCCTGTTCTGAAATTTAAAAGAAAAAGCTGTAGATTATTTTCTTTAGTCTCTTTTTAAATCTTATTGAGGGCAGGGGCGGGTCTAGAAATATTCTCTGGGGTGGGTCATAGGTGTGAAGAATCAAAATGTTCCAAGTCTAATTGAAGCTAGAATTAAAATGAGCTATGTCAAAAAAAAATATTAAATGAGATAGATGCGTAAAATGCGTTACGTATTTTAAATAGTGCAGAATGTTCTATATGCTTCAAGATCATGATATATTTTAATATTTTTAGATCCAAGCAGCCTCGTGTCATATTTGTGTCTTCCGGAGGAATGCTGAAGCACAAGTTAGATTATTCAGATTGTAATTTTGACATCATGACCAAATATGACGGTGTCATTGCCTACGGTCAAAATAAGCGACAGCAGGTATAGTCAATCGCTCTCACGTAAACGAATAAAAGATTTTAGTTGTATACATATATGTATACATCGCGTGATATTTCAATTAAAATTAATAGCTATATGTAGATGCGTCAAACCTACTACTTAAAACCTTACCTTCAATTATCGTTTAGAGTTTTAATTTTTTCATTAATAATGCTTTTTTGCCTGACGTTGTAACGGAAACGGTGTCATATTATATAGGTGGTTATGTGTGAGGAGTTTGCCAAAATTAATCCTGACATATTCTTTGCATCTATGCATCCGGGATGGGCAGATACGCCAGGTGTTCGGACAGCAATGCCGGCTTTTTACGAAAAAATGAAGGTATAGGCAACTACGTACACGGACTCTGCGGCTTTTTAAAAATTTTATTATACATAGTATCGTGTCCTTTAATTAGGGATCCTCCACAAATGATGGTATGGATGTCATGAATTTTTTATGATAAACCCACACACCCTAAAAACATTGCCTTAAATGGAGAGGTTTATAGGGCCCACCATACCACCTAGATGACATCATTTATGGACGATCTCTTATGTATTCTTTTTTGGATGTTTAGTAGATAATAATTTTTCTGTAAAAAAAATTAGAGTTTCATGGAATTTGTTTCGTTAAATTACAGGATAAGTGGAGGACGTCGGAACAAGGTGCTGACACAGTTGTGTGGTTAGCTATAAGCAATGCACTTGAAAATCAACCTTCCGGAGAATTTTATCAGGACCGACTTGTTGTTCCCAAACATCTTCCCCATGTCTCGACCTCGACCACAACTAGCGACGAAGAGAATTCTGCTTTCATGAAAAGACTTGATGAAATTGTCAATAGCTTGGGGCTGGGATGTGAATCTTAGTATTATTCATAGTGAACTACAATTTGTTTTTTGTAATTTTTGTTCAGCCATAGTTCATCAAATTCATACTTATACATATGTGTACATACCTTTACTACATAAGACGAATTAGTATTGCTATATGCTTAAACTACTATATGCGGAACTTTATATTACAATAAAGTCCTTTGAAGATCAGTAGAGAAAAACAAGCAATTTCATCTTTAGCTTTTTTATTTTCTCAAATAATCTGAATTGGAATTTGATTACGTCAAAAAATGAATTCAACCTTAAATGCCCGAATGAAAAGGACGGTGTACAGAATAGAATGCGCTGCGAAGCAGTTGTAAACCATCTGCTAGTGCAAGAGTATAATATCAAAATGATTTAGCCTTTGAGCAATCATGTAAAAACAAATAAATGGCTACATACTCCCAAAGTGTGAAGCCATATCTGTATGTAGATACTAAATCCTAGAAAACCGTAAAAACGTAAAAACTAATCCTAAGATGTGTTCAGTTCAGTCACTCAAAGTACTGATGATGATTGAGCAGAGCGTCTAATGCAGTGCCTGCCTGCATATCGCCTGTGAAAAATCAAAATTATCCATTTTCAATTTAAGTTAGAATTAAAATGAGCTATGTAAGTCCATAAAACACATAATGAGGTACATAAATAAGTAAAAAGTTAAGCATGAGTTTTTGAAAAGTGTAAAATGTTTTATTTACATTTACATTTTATGTTGTACAAAATGTTCCATTAACATGCATTCAAAATGTGCAAAATATTCAATTTTTAACTTGTTTTGAAAAATAAAAAAATTTATATTTGCGTGTTTTTGAAAAATACAAAATGTTCCATACATGTTTTTTGATATGTTCAGAAGGTTTAATTTCTATGCTTTTAAGTGTGGATGTTCTATTTGCATGTTTCTGAAAAGTTTAAAATGTTTTATTTAAATTCTTTTGAAAGGTGCAAAATGTTCTATCTGCGTGTTTTTTGAAATATGCAAAATGTTTAATTTCTGTTTTTAAATGTGAAAAATGTTCTACTTACATGTTTTTAAAAGGTGTAAAATATTCTACATATATGTTTTTGAATTGTAAAATGTTCTATTCACATATTTTTGAAAAGTCTAACACACATTCTATTTGAAACTTTTCAAACAACTATTTGAAACTTTTCAAAAGTGAAAAAATGCTCATTAGGTCTTGACATTTAATATTTTTTGCAGAAGTTTTTGTATTTTTAGTCAAAACTGGAAATGGGTCATTTTGATTCTTTTACAGACGATATGCATAAATGTATACCTCATATAAATAATAAACAGCATGTCACACATTACATAGATCAGTATTATACATTCATGTTTATTCAACCTTTTGCTCCGCTTAATAGCACGTCCTTAAACCCAAACTTTTAGTCAATACTGTAATGTAATCATATGTATGATAAGCGAGAGTAGAAAGCGTGTGGAAGAGAGAGTGTAGAAATTATGCCTTTTTTTATTATATCCTTTGATATTTATTTTTATGACGCAGCCCCTGATATATCGGAGTTGAGCAGCCACAAACTGAAAGCAGATGCTTGCCAATTCAATTCCCTCCCAATCCCAATAATATACCTTTCCAACATTCAACCCATTTCATCCCTAAAAACGGCGACTTATGCACGGAGCATCATATATTATAATAAAACAAAATCTGAAGAATCCGAATCCGAATTCGAATCCGAATCCGACTACGAAAATACGAAAACCAAATCCAAATCCATATCCAGTCGCAGTCACACTCTCACACTCGCTCATCCTCACACAGACCGTTTGCCTTTCCGCTCCCAACTCTCTATATTTCATTTCTTTCTTTCTTCCTCCGACACATCTCTCTCTCTCTCGTCTTATTTTTTCAATTTTACGGTCGCCTAGTCACCCAGAAGCGAGTCCTCATCAATCACCAATGAATATCGCCCAGGCCCAGCAGCTCCAGGCCTCAACGGATTTTACACATGTATTTATTGCATTATTGATCCCACATTTCCTTCTTCCTCATCCTCCGTTTAAATTATGTAGCTACATGCATACTTTGCAGAGCTTTTTGGCAAAACAGGTCAAGTCCATCAAAGCAAGTTTTACAGTAACAACGATTAATAAATGGAAGGTGACAGGATTATTTTTTTGAACTTGAACTCAATTTTTTCTACACTTACTGTGACTGACGAAGCACAAGTACAAGCAGATTCATAAATCTGGACGGACTCTGGAATTTTTTAGAAAATTTTCAAAAATTTTAATTTGTGGACTTTTCTCGTTTTGCCTCAAAATTAATAACTTAACATGGAGTAAAAAGTCCTTGAGATGAAATTTTAATCGTTTTGAGCGAAACCAAACTTTTTAAAACATTTAAACTTTTCTTGTATAAAACATATACGCACGACAATTGTCTTCTACAAACTACGAAAACACTCAAAACCAAATTTAAATCAGAAATGCATGTTTTAAAATGGGACTTATCCCATTTTGTCAAAAATCATTTAATGGACGTATCCCTTTTCTGCAAAAAAAAACAAATTTTTGCTATTTTAAAAAATTGGTTTGGTTGAACTTTGACCTTTGATATTCAACACAGTAACGTATCTGTTGAATAGAACACATAAAGCAAATAATCTTATTTTTGAAGAAAATGGACTTGACCCGTTTTGCCAAAAAAACTCTTCAATATTACGTGTAGCAAATGGCTCAAAAGGGTAAAAATAAATTCATTCCCATATTATATTCATGTCTATATAAATTTCAAAGACGGCTACATTTCCTCCAGGTCCCTTGTAGTATAAAGGCGATTGGAGGCTCCAGGAATTCCTGGACGTGTCAGTATGAAGCGGCCCGGTACCGGTTCCGGTTACGGTTTCGGTTCTGCTCTTCCTGTGAGAGATATAAGTAGAACATATATTATATGGAACGGACCATGTCCTCTTGATTCTGAAATGGTATGTCGTGAGGACGTGGAGTGAAGTAGTGAAATGGAAAGTAATTAAAGTGCAAGAGAGACAAGAGAGAGTGTAAGTAGTGTGCGTCCTAATTTATTACTGAAAACTGTTCCCATGTCCCTAGATAGTCCCTGTGGACGGGATAAAATAATCGTGCCGCGAAGACTCTCAGCTGCTGCTCTGCTCTGTGGGTTGCTCAGGAGCTGACAAGAAAATGTTCCGAAATTCTATAGAGAACATAAATAGAGAGACAAAGTTGGCTGTGGATTGAGCACAGAATAATTGTGTATATAAAGAGCGTATAAAAACCAGAGAGAGAGAGAGAGAGCGTGGAATAGGAGTTTTTAATGTTGGTTTATTTTTGGCAAAAGAATTGTAGAAATTTTCTCGGAGAGAGGAAACGTTGATCCACTCGGTCCTACAGACGAGCGTCTTGAAGTGCACTGGGCTCTCAGCTGCTCTCCTCCTTCTCCTGTTCTGCTCTGTTATTGTGTCGTGTGGAGATGCGAGATGGAGAGGAGAGAGACAGATGCTGAGCACGCGGATGAGGACAAGTAGTCGTAGTCGTGGGGAAGAAGAAGAGTAATCTTCCGAGCATCCTTCCTCCTCCTCCTCCTCCTCCACTTTCCCGTCTTTGATTTTCCTCCTCGGGGTCTTCAGACAACGAGTCAACGGATTGAATTGTTTCACTTTTCCCACAGCCTCTGCCCAACACAGACAGAGCACATCCGCATCCGTCTTTTCGGTCGTCGGCTCTGGACCTGGACCTCAAAATCAGAGCAAATTCGACGTGGAATTCATCGTGGAGTGGAGTGTATAGCTTCAAGCAGGGAAGTATTGTGTATTGTGTGTGTGCCGGTTTCGGTTTCGGTTTTGCTTTCGGTGTCGGTGTCAGTGTCGGTGTCGGTACCGGTATCGGTATCGAACGAGTTTCGTCTCCGTCTCACTCACGATCAGACTACATGGCCAAAACCAAAAGGGCTCAAAACTGGCAAAATACCACAAACAGAATTGTGGTCCTATTGTGCTCTCCTCTGTCTTGTGTCTTCCTCTCATTATAATCTCTCTCATCAACGTTTCGTCTCCGCTCTGCTTCTGATTCTGCTACTGTTCCTGTTCCTGTTTTGTCGGCTTCGGCTCTGCCTATTAAGGCAGGCAGCACATTTTTTTGGGAAAAAAAAATTCTTTTTTGAAAATGGGAAGGAAGAAAAATTCAAAGGTAAGGTATACGGAGGTGATACAGAAGACAATTTATTTTTTGGAAATTGGAAAAATGCTAAGTGGTTAATTAAAAGTTGGTCATTGAATTTGAATGGGAATCGTAACCGTAACCTTAACCGTTCCCGCTACAATTACCATAACCGTTACTCTAGTACCATGTATTTTGTAATCTGTACAGAAGCCAAATGAGGCTGCGGGGAAATCTAATAATGGAGCGGGCAGCAGTGCTCCTGACTTGGAGAGTGGCTCCGGCTCCACAGATGTTTTCACGTGTGAGAGCTCTCCGGTTTTTGGACGGTGAGACCTTTGCGAAGGGATTTCTACTAATTTACAAATTGTATTAAAATACCTGTGACAAAGGGAAAAATTGCAATGTTTTAAAAGGAAATAAAAATACTGTACTTAACTTATGGCGGGAATATTTGGGGCTATGGGGTATCTATGCAGATTTTTAAAGAGCAAGGAAGATATTAAAAAAGGGACGTTGATCCTGTCGGAGAAATATTTACTTGCAGGCCCAATGCGCTCTTCCGGCCTAATCTGTCTTGGCTGTCATGCAGAATTGGGAGATAATAAGAACAGGTGAGGAGGAACATCGATTTTAATCTCTCTCTCTTGTAGCCAAATATATATTCCTCTTAAATGGAAGTAAAAAAGGAGTTAAAGAGGGGAATAGGAGCTTAACATGAAATGGCAACTATGTGCAACAGCTGATGAGGAGGATCCGAATCCCCATCCAAACACACACACACACATATTCCACTCCGAGTTTTCTATTTTAACGACAACGAGCCAAGGGAATTATAATCCCATTATCTCTTACCGTCTCAGATGATATTATTATGCTCCGTGTGCATACGCATATTTCTTTTAACGAAGAGCAGAAGAACGCCTACACAGTTTTTTCGCTCTCAAAAATATGAAAACTATGCCTCATTATACGTATTTCATAGCATACATTTTTAAACAACTAACTCGTTTGAACTGTACGAACTAAAGAATAAATTACGTAAAGAATATCTTGAACGCAGGAGCAAAATGATCTATATACCCCTTAACAGTAGAGTTAAAATGAGCTACATGTGTCAAATAAACTACTTACGTGAGATAGATGCGTGTAATGTTAAAATGTTATAATAATGTATAATATTATTAATGTTGTAAAAAGGCTCAAAAATTTTGAATCAAAATGTTCCATTTAAGCACATGTTTTTGAAACGTGTAAAATGTTCTATTTACATGTCTTTGAAAAGTTCAAAATGTTCCATTTACACATGTTTTTTAAAAGTGTAGTATGTTCCATTTAGATGTTTTTGAAAATGGTCAAATATTCTATTTAAATGCGTTTAAAAATTGCAAAATGTTGCATTTACACGGTTTTATAGGATCTTGAATTATTTTGGAGGTGTTTGATTGTCAGCAAAAAATGGATATGGGTCAAGTTGAGTTTTCACTTACAAGCGCTTTATGTTTTAATACTTCGGGTTTAAAAAAAATAAAATCTACTATTTACCAGGATCATAGTCTATGGACACAAGGATAATGATAATAAACTCCGCTGTTCTGGGGGAGGGCAGGGAAGCAAAGGAGACAAAAACAGAGTAATAACATGTTGACGTAGGTAGTTTATCTTTGAGGGTTATGTTTGCAAATTGAATTCTTTTCAATTGCTTGTTTTCTCAGGAACAAATGCCTCTTTTCAACTTTCCATATTTCCATTCCATGAAAAGGATACGGAGTTTATTATATTAAGCATTGGAGTTTAGGAAGCTCCTCACGTACACGGTGTACAGTAGATTTATGTGTCATTTCACTTCCTTAACTTACGGCCCAGAAGCCAGAAATGCATGACTAATGTTACATAACGAACCTTTCAAACTTCCACATTCCAAGCTTCTCTCTGCTCAGTTTTGTAAAATCGGGATTCTGGTGCTTTACATGCAGATCGAGACAGTTTTAGGGATCGTCCATAAATGATGTCATCTGTAGAGTTAGTGGGTCTAGTCGGGCATGTTAACGATTGCCATAGACAGCCATGGTTAAGCTGATAACAGGGGGTCATAGGGTCCTAAAAATGGGGATTTTTCAATGACGTCATTTGTGGACGATTTCTTAAGTATGTGCCACACATTCGGTTCGGGGTGAGGTAAGATTGCACGCGAGATAGGTTCCTATTTGCCTATACAGTTTAGGCTAGGTAAAAGCTCCGAATGGTTTCGTATTATTCCCGGGTCTTTAGCACTGGCGTAGGTGGAGGGCTTCTTCTCGCATTTTTATTTATAATTGACCCCAGGGCCAGGGTCAGGCCCAGGAATTGAGCAGAGTCTGACGCAATTACCCGCGAGAGCAATTTCGAACTTTACGGTACCTGTTGAGGATTTATTTATGGGAGGAAACTGTGGGGCTTGGGGAATGATGTGCAGGAATTATAAGTTAGGCACAAAGGTACCTTATTAATTATAAAGTGGCTTCGAAATAGGCAATTCAGATTCTGCAAGGATAAAAACTGGAGCTTCTGGGGTCACATTTGGCACTCATTCCAGTCCTAGCACATAATTTGTGTAAGTAGACGGTGTGGGTGGATCATAATTTTCCATAAAAATAAAATCTAAATGGGAATTTAAGCCCACAGTGAAGCACGCCATGAATATTTATCTTATGATTCAACAAAGTGAAGAGTTTCTTGGCAAAACGGGCCAAGTCCATCACAGCAAATTTTACAGGGACAACGAATAATGTATAAAAAGTGACAGGATTATTTTGTTGAACTCAATTTTTTCTACAGGTTGACGAAGCACAAGTACAAGCAATTTCATAAATCTAGACTGACTCTGGAATTTTTCAGAAAATTTTCAAAAATTTTAATTTGTGGACTTTTTCCGTTTTGCCTCAAAATCAATAACTTAACATGGAGGAAAAAGTCCGTGAGATGAAATTTTAATCGTTTTCAGTGAAACCAAACTTTTTTTGACTTGTAAAATTTTTCTTGCATAAAAAATTTACGGAAGCAATTGTCTTTTACAAACTACGATAACACTGGGAAAGCAAATTTAAATCAGAAACGCATCTTTTAGATGGACTTATCCCATTTTGCCAAAAATCATTGCATGGACTTTCCCGTTTTGCCAAGAAACTAAATTTCGGCTAGTTTAGAAATATTTTTTGGTTCAACTTTGACCTTTACCATTCAAAACAGTAACGTATCTAGTTGAACAGTACATGTAACGCAAATAATCTCATTTTTGAAAAAAATGGACTTATCCCGTTTTACCAAACAACATTTCAAGTGAAGAACAAGCCACTCACATAGATGAAGTAGCATAGAGCCAACGATAACGATCCATATGGTTACTAAATTTCCTCGTTTTTTTCATTTTTGATGATTTTTTAGATTAAAGTGTCCAACGTGTTCGTGGCCATTATGCAAAGAGAAATGTGCTCACTCCATTTTTCATCGGGATGAGTGTCGATTTTTCAAAGAGAACGAGATTAAGGTAAAACTATATTGGAATATTACGGAAATGATATGATACATATTTCTCCTTTTTTATTATTTTTTTTTTAATTTGTGTTTATTGATAGGATATAGGCTTATATATTATGAAAGGATACACACTTTTCCCCACTCTCTCTCTCTCACTCTATCTCTCAAATAAATGCTCTCATAAAAAAAGTTTCCTCTCTCATCGATTTTGTTCTATTACGCAGGTACTTGGGAATTCCTATGTTTATTTCGACTTTGACTGTTTCCCTTATCCCAGTTCAGTGGATGTAGCTATTCCTAGTAGTGGGATTGAGTCAAACGACAAAAATATATGTACGAAGACTTGAACTTGTGCACGTCCTTTTAATGTTCACCAATTCACTTTTACCTTTTATTATTATCTCTCTCGAGTCTCCCTCACACACCTTTCGTTCCGTTATCTTACGCTTTAAGTGACCCTCCTCAAGAAATGAATGGAGAGAAGGAGGCCTTTCGCATGATAAATTGTACTGGACTCTATTTTTATTTTTTTACTTTTATTCTTTTTTTTAAATTATTGCTTTATTTTAACATTCGCTTACTATCCCCACCCCCTTAGTGTTGTATATTGTAATTATTTGGGTGACATCATTTATGGATCATCCTTTAAATTCAGCATTGAAATCTCCCAAGCCAAGTTTGCATCAGCTGTATTAATTATTTTAAATTAGAATTTGTTGGATTGTTGTATATTAGTTTTGTATTTGGTTGAAAGCATTTGGGTAGAAACCCCCTACACCTCTCTGCGACCTTTCTTAATCCCTTAATCTGTTTTGTTTGGCTGTTAATTTTTCTGTTAATTTAACAAATATTTATTGTGAGGAATCTAACAAGTGGTTTTCCGTTTTCCCATACTGAATGGATCTATAATATTGTGTTAGTACAGAACGGGAGCAAGTAAATTGAATTAATTTTACAAATTCTCATTTATTAGTCGGTTTGTTTGAAAGAATTAAAAATATGGCAAATTTGAATTTCCCGCCAAATCTAAATTTCAAATTTTCTATCAGTTACTCACTGCCAACTTCAAATGTACTATAATACTTTCGTATGAGACAGGAGCATAGGAGTCACATAGAAAAAAAATTCGATATTTCCTAGAACGTATTTAGAGAGCACCTATATATTTGAAGGCAACATGATAATGATAATACAAATACAACTACAAATTATATTTCTCACACAGGCCCCAAACTTCCTGAACCGTGATGAAGAATGTAATTTTGATTTTGGAGCAATCACTGTCCTTCGTGGACTGCTTCTCAAGCTGTACAATGAAGAGTGCTGGGCGCGTCTTCAAAGTCTAGAGCATCATAATGGCGTTCGACGACTGCTCCCGCTTTGGAAGGAAAATTATGAAAATGTTGTAAAGCCCATGGCGGAGTTGGGAATTACTAATTTCTTCACTGACGAAGAAATTCATAGTGTAAGCAGTATAGCAACAAATAAAGAGTATACTACAATATTTTGTATTACCATATATTAGACTATGTATTTTATATTTGATTTACATACCAATTTTTGACTTTGACTATACAGGTCTGTGGAATACTTGAAGTGAATGCCTTCGAGTTGGGGGAGACATTTTCGTTCCGTGGAATATTTGCAAAGGCTGCAATGATGGCACATGACTGCATTCCAAATGCAACTCACTTTGAAGATTCCTCAAAGGGTATCATTGACGTTCGAGCCGCAGTGGACATTCCAGCTGGAAGTCCCATTACAGTTTGCTATGCTTTTTCCCTGGAGGTACGTCTGTCGTCTGTCGTTGTTGGCTTTTGACTTTTGATATTCCAATTTTGTCTTCCAAGACATCAAAATTTAAATAGCATAATATATTATGTTGTCAGTGTTTTATTACATCTATATATATATAGGGAACTGCACAACGTCGCAAAATGTTGTTAGAAACGAAATTTTTTGAATGTATCTGTGATCGATGCTCCGATCCGACGGAGTTGAAGACAAATCTCAGCACTCTCATCTGTTCCCAGTGTCGAACGGGAAATGTGGTGAATGTGAAAGTGAAGGATCAGCAAAAGTCATGGCAGTGCCTGTCCTGCAATGCGACGTAAGCAAAATATCTTGACACGACTTATTAAAAGAAATGACGTTTCGTAACCATATTCTTGCTTGTTTTAATAATTCAACATAAGTAGCTCAAGTATTTTTTTTTCGAGGCTCACATATTCACTATACAGCTTATGGGAGATGTATGAATTTATTGGGTTGTATAAAAAATTTCTTATAAAAATATAAAATAGAATGGAAAATGCGGAGGTGGATCAGCTCCTGGATAAGTATGCAGTGAAAGCAGAGGGGGTTCATGGGGTGAAAGCAAGTGAACATTTTCTTTTGGAATGTTCTAAACATTTTCATTCAAACCATTATATTCCATTTGACATCAAATTCAACCTGTGCCAGGTGAGGCCGTTAAAATAATTCTTATGGATTTTCACATCTTCATTAAAATGGATTAAAATTGACATAATATGTGGTTGATTAAAACAGACGTACGGGAGGGAGAGAATCGGGATTCATGGACTGAGTCAAGCGGAACTTGAGAGAAAATTAGCGTTGTGTCTCGATGTACTTGAAGTTCTTGACGTAATTACACCTGGGATGACCGTCACGCGAGGTATTTTAAAAAAATCACAAAAAAAGAAGATTTCTACTAAAAAGAAAAAACTTTAAACAAAAATAACTCGGAAGCGTAATTATTATCCTCGTTAATAAAATGTGTTTGTGACTTTTTTTAGGACTAGTACTGTACGAGATTCAAGCAACGGAAATTATGCTTGCTCGAAGAATATTTGAAACAAGAAAATTTTCAAAAGCAATTCTTAAGAGGAAATTAGAAGGGACTTTAAAAACACTCATAGACTCCATTGACATACTTACCTTCTCCCACGAGCCGACTAGTGAGAGCATGATGGCTTCCAATGCTAGAGCCGAAACATTGCCTGATCTCAAGAGCTGGATTAACGTTTTGAAAACAAAGTGATGTCCACCACTGCCGTATATTTATGATGATGATACCGATACGGCTTAATTTATAATGAAAAAAAATTACAATAATATTGATAACTTTAAGTAACTATATAAATAAAATCATATTATTTGATACACCCAGTGAGAACCCGTTGATTTCTTTATAATAACTATATGTTACGCTTTTTTTTATTGTTTCGATCAAGATTTTGAATCTAAAAAGGATTCCTTCATATACTTAATGTCCGAAATATGCAACATAACATATTTTCTATAATATATTATTCTAATATTTGCAAAGACGTAGTAATCACTTAATAGCTAAGTAGAAGTAGAAATAAATCATAAATTATTAATCCTTTGACTTCTTAAAATCTGTTTTCGTTATTAGCCTTTCCAGCAGAAGTACTATAAAATACTTTTGTATAGAGACTAAAATTAATAGAAAATATTGTGTGTGCGAGACTTATTAAGTATTCGTGCGACGAGTTGATTAGTAAAATTATTAAAATCACGTTTTCGTACCGGAAAAACATATTAACAGAATAAAGGATATTTTCTCTATTTGTAAAACATAAATAAAAATATATAATAGTTGTTAAGATTGCACAAACAGTTCTATAACGTAAGTATAATAATTATGGACAATTATGCGGGTTACATTATACCTATAGATATTATAATATTTACAAAAGGATTATTTTTTTCCCCGTTACATATTATGTATATATATACATAAAGGACATAAACACAAAACTCTACTGATATACATACGTCATATTTATCACAACAAAAGTATTGGACCTGAAAGAAAAGGTATATAACTACCATATTATTATAATGACGACAAATGCGTGTGTGGTGTTTGTAAGATATACTCATATGGTAAATTTTTAAGAGAAAATGCAATAAGACATGCAGAATTTTCCTCGTGATCATATGCACTACTAATACTTATTAGTATTTAACGGCCCACAAGTATATGAGTCAAAATATAGTCAATGTCAATTATGCAACAACTGAAAGCAAAGTGCTCAGAGAGCAATAATTATAGAGACACAGACAAAATTATTGCGAATATTGTCGAAATAAGGATTAAAAATTACTCACATTAATATTAATATAAAATTAAGATATTTGCTATTTTCTACAACATTATTGGTTGGAAGAGGTATCGTCGTATGATCTGCAGGAAAAGAATCTTACATAACTTAAAAATTAAGAAAATTGAACAAAAAAACAGAAGTAGTTTTAGCTGCCACTATATTATACTTACACAGAAATTCAGACTAAAAAAAGAATACATCAAAAGTATTGGATCTGCACGGAGTATATTGCATACAATTTCAAGTTCCTCACATCTCCGCTTCTATTTGCGTAATAATTAGAGCTATACTTATTTTGTAATACATATTATTTTGCATGCTTAAAATAGTTCCACGCCGATTACCGATATATAATGCCATCGTTGAGTATCTACATGGTTACACGTTGTTTTGACACTGAAACCCAAAAAGTAGGGGAACAATGGTGGGTCCGCCGTACTATTGTTAACTTTCTGTAAAATTTTGGACAATGCCTGAGAAAAAAATCGTTTTTTATACACAAACGGTGACTTTATATATTTTGTATTTATAAAAGTATGTGGGTGTGGAGATGAGTACTTAAGAAAAGATAAATAAAAACGGTCTGAAAATTGAACTACACTAAGGCCAACTAGAAGAAGTTGGAACACGTTAATAACACGTAATTAATAAAGCTTAATGGCTTGATTACCTCTATGTATGTAAAATTTTCACGCTCAGGCCTGTTCAACTGTTACTTAGTACATTTGTGCACACCTTTAAGCATGGGTAAATAGGTCGTCGGTGTGATAACTAATTAAAATCACAACTACTTCCCTAGACGCGCTATATAAATAAATCATTGCGTAAAAAAAAGAAAAAATCAATGTTATAGGGTTCATTTACACAGGGGTGTATCATGTCCCTCGTTTGACTATATATAAATTTGTTAACTGTTGTCCATCCGCTGATTTGACTGGAAGAATCTCAACTTTAAGTGACACGCCGGAATCATTGGAAACTGCAGTAACCTGAGGAACTTTGGTATTTGCGGATGATGCAGATGATGGAATGAAAATTCCTTCAGCTCTCTTCTCAAAACCCTTCCTCGGTCTCCCTCGCTTAGGTTTAACTTGGACGACCGGGACTGGAGGAGGTGCGGACTTGAATGAGTTGGAGGCAGACGGAGTCGTGCAGGTGGTTGTGACTACAGTAGTTCCGGTTGCATTCCTGCTAACGAGTGACGAAGCGGTGGTGGAATGCTTTAAAATTTGTGGTTGAAAATCTGGAGTCCTTGGTGTAGAAACTCTTTGCCGAGGCTCTGCTCTCGTCACATCACAATTAGCATGTTTAACTAGTTCTTCACGTAAAACATTATTCTCAACTCTCAATTTAGCAACTTCAGTCTGTGCTTGTGAGAGGAGAGTCTGGAGCGTCTGACAGCGAGCCTCCAGTCCGGAAACCCACTGTTTTCTACGTTCTCGACTTCGAGAAGCCGCAGCCCGATTTCTTTCTAATAATTCAGCCTTTTTCCCATCCGTGTCCGCATCCTTCCGAGGTTTCTTGTGTGATTTGGAAACATCCATGAAAGTATCGTGCATGAAGACGATCCCCTCATCCCCTTCGTCGTCTTCCCCAGCCATGAATTGCTCGCTAGTCATAATAGACGGGGACGGAGTGGCTGAGAGTACGTCCTGGTGCTCAGTGTTTTGAATTACTCCTGTGAAACTTAATTTTAGGTGTGTCTGAGGTTTACAACCTGCTGAAAATACTGGGGGGATAAAACTTTCATTGTCTGGCGTGGTCGACTCGACTTTAGCCTCTTCCGCCGTACAGCCCACCACCATGGGTTCATCCGAAGTCTTGGAATTTTGAGAAAAGTCCTGACCATTGTCCGTTTCTGAAATCTCTGAAGAGGTTGTGGACAATCCAGCTGTTTGTAATGTTGAGGGTGCAATTGGTTGAACTAAAACTGGTTCTGGTATAGAAGCTGAAGCAGGGTAGCCAAATACTTGAGGAGTGTTCAAGGTGTCATCCGGAAGCTTTTTTGATGTAACGCAAAAATTAAATTCAAAATGTTCATTAGATGGAGTCGCACTTGCAGCTTTTGTAAATTGCTCATCAAAAGGATTCACATTTTGAAGATCTTGGAAAAGTCCGACTTCTTCACAATTACGAATAAATCTCGTTGGGGTGGGGGTTTCGTCCACAAATCCATCCGAAGCACTTCCTAAGCTAATGCCCGACTTAGACAGATTTAAGGACATTTCATGTCGCTTCCTGTGCACCTGAAGATGGTCCTCATTCGTGAAGCGCTGTAAAATCAAAAAATAATTAAGGTTTTAACTAAAAGTCCCAACTCCCAACTAAAGAATCCAACAAAATTTTAATTATTTCATGGGTGTTAAAAATAGCACGTCCAATCACATTTCAAAATTCAGTAAAAACAGTTAAATACATGTGTCTTTGGTGTATAAAATAAAAGTGCATACCCAGAACCACTTAACCAATGTATCAATATATTTAATATATTCTTGTCATTATTTTTAACTTACCGAGGAACACACAGAACATTTGAAAGGTTTCTCCACCTCCATGATGAAAACAAAAATTACAATCAAGCAACTCTGTACAACTAAAACTTATCTACATTAAATCTAAGATGCTAAGTTGTATCGAAATATATATATTTGAAGGAAATAATCTGCATGACTTTCACTGCCAAAATGAAAGAAAAAGTGAAAAAAAGAAGTCTCTGAGTAGCTGAGATCGAAAATTGAAAATTCTCTCAGGAATAAAAATAACATTTAAAACGACGCGCGTGTGGCACGAAAACCATATACAACATTCATAACAACTACACACACAACATATTGCTAGGTAAAAGTCTAAAATAGGTACCTAAATAACTTTCGCTTTTATTATATGTCTTTTGCATTGAGAATTAAAAACTATCCTTTTCCTGTATGCTACATAAATTTAGAAATAATTAACTGTGTTATTGCAGAAATAGAGTCGAAGCGATTTCGATAGGCCGATCAGCATTCTAATTCAAAAAATAAATAATTCCACCTGATTTTCTTTTTCCAATAAAGTACCTCTGATTTATTTTGAATTTTATAATAATAATTAGTTAATTAGGTAGACGCCCCGCTTGAAATTATATTTTAAACA
This sequence comes from Dicyrtomina minuta, assembly GCA_949802685.1. Classification (NCBI taxonomy): domain Eukaryota; kingdom Metazoa; phylum Arthropoda; class Collembola; order Symphypleona; family Dicyrtomidae; genus Dicyrtomina; species Dicyrtomina minuta. Next base: position 26,072,484 of record OX461812.1, on the reverse strand, counting down.
TAACAGAACTTGCTCAAGCTCAAAGAAATTAAATTACGAGATTCATCGTTTTCGTTCCTTATTTTTTATATCTTTCCGATAAAAACCAAGCGTCCATTACTTCTCGTGAAAAAGTTGGCTTTCGGGCTCACATGTTCACAGCCAAGTAGACATAGTTTTTCTAGTTTATACGATTTAGATATTAATAGTTGAAAGGATGCATCTGTGATCTGGCTTTTGTCCAATCCTAATTTGGCTAATCTGGGAAGATGGATAATGGCAAACTGAACACAGATATCTGTCAGCTTTTTACATCCGCCCAAGTCCAAGTATTTTAAAACTAAAGCAGGCACAAAAATTATAGAATGAACTATATACATGGAAATGAATTTATAGACATTAAATTAAAATTATTATTACTATTAGCAACTTACATTTAAGATTACAAATAACCGGAGAAATTTTGAGTGCCGTATCCGTGTCTCTCCAGAACCCACGGACGTCATCATACTGCTTGATGATATCGTCAAAGCTCATGCCGACAAGTGCCTCGTCCGTGAGGGAGCTCCAGTCCCGGACGGATAATTTCTCCATGGATGGCATATTTGTACAGATGGCTTTGAAATTATCATCACTTCCAAAATTCCCACAGTAGTTAAGATTGAGTTGAGTGAGTCTTGGGAGGATGTTGGTGAGGTGACTAAACCAGATTTTATTCATTCTTTGATCCACTCTCGAGATGATATTATTACTGGAGCTAATGTCCAATTTCTTCACTTTATTCTTTTGTCCGAGACCTTCAATAGGCTTAGCCAGCGTGGAGTAGGTCAACCAATGCGTCTCGGAACAAAGAAATTCCTCCAAACTTTTTAAATACGGGAGAAAATCCAAATTATGAAAGTTCCCCTTCCTTCCGGAAATATTTAAAGTTTTGAGTCTAGGTAATTTAGTACTTCCTTCAAGAAATGCTTTCTCCGTGATGGATGTATTGTCCACGGAGAACTCCTCCAAATTCCCTCCCTTCCTCTCGATAAAATAACTAATGGACTCATCCGTGATTTTACAGTTGGAAAGACGAATTCCAATTAAACTATTTAATTTCTCTGTCCTTGCAAGTGTCTTTAAATCCTCACTATTTAAATTACTTCCACTAAAATCCAAAAATTTAAAATTCCCAGAGTAGCCAAATCGGCTCGTGTAGTTTTGAATAGGCTCAATGGACCATCTAGGCTTAAGTCGACTCAAGGTATCCTCGTGATCGTCTGGACCGCAAGTGAGAGCCAGTCGATGGATGGACCCTCCACACCACTTCAAAAGACTCCAGAGGGCATTGTCCGTGAGGAAGTAGCTTTTGTCTATGGTGAGCTCATGGAGTTTGACGAAAGTCCCATTCCGGAAGTGAATCCCATAGTACTTTTTGATCATCTCTGAATTAAAGGAGTACATCTCTGCGGTCCACGTGACGAGAAAGTGCTCCAAATTGGGACATCTGGAAAGGATCTCCACCAAGGCTGAGAGTGTCATAGAGGAATTCCGGATCTCCAAGTAGCTCATCGTCTTCCCGTGCTTCAACCAAAATTCCTGCTGCATTGAATCCGTGAAGTCAAAGACGACCGAGACGAATATCCTGAATTGGGTCCACACGTACATACTTTTGTTGAAGAGGGTCATCCCTTCCAAATTACGTCGAAGGAGGATGACCCCCTCTTTTTTGAGTGGTGCCTCCGTCGAAATGATCTCATACCATTTTTTACAGGTCCAACGAATTGCGAGGAGCTCGTTCCAACTTAGATTACTGAATATCCTCATTAAAAACTGTAATTATTAATAAATTACGGTTAAAAATAATAACTTAATAAGAAAAGTATATTATCTCTGTGAAGAATCAAAACGACGATCTAAATACAATTTAAGCTAGAATTAAAATTAATCAAGTAAATAAAACGCTGAATGAGGTAAATATGTAAAATGTATGAGTTTAAAAAAATGCAAAATGTTGTATTTACATGTTTTGAAAAGTGCAAATGCTATTTACATGTTTTTGAAAAGTTAAAATGTTCTATTAACATGCTTTTGAAAAGTGCAAAATATGCTATTTACATGTTTTTGAAAAGTTAAAATGTTCTGTTAACATGCTTTTGAAAAGTGCAAAATATGCTATTTACATGTTTTTGAAAAGTGTTAAATATACTATTTACAACCTTTCAAAATCATATAATTTTTTGTTTGCAGGTAGTGTATTTATTTTTAGCTAAAACTTGGAAATGGTTCATTTTGATTCTTCACAGACGATATACATTTGGTATATTCAATAAATGATGTCACTCAAATTGAGACCCACCCTAACCTAATTTAGCATTACGTAAACAGCTGTGTTTAGCATACGGCATGTCACCAATTTCAATACCTGAGACTAGAGACCCATTCACCCTACCGATGACATCATTTATGGACAGTTCCTTAAGAGTACCATCGTGTATTGAATTCAGTGTTATAAACGTATATTTTCTATCTTACTTTTTCTTTAAGTACGACAGAGACCGTACTGCTGTGATGCCCCCCAAGATCCGGTCGAGAGGAAGATAGCCTAAATCTTGACTTTTTTCGAAATTTCCGTGAATTCCTGGATTTAGAGCCCAAAGTTTTATTGCTGGGGCTCCCTCTCACAACAGATGCACCGGATGTGCTGGACTGACTCGATGTACTTCCCCCAAGTCCCGCCACGGACTGCAAAGGTTGAAGTCTCTGCTGATTAGTTTTTTGAACCCGGCCGGATTTGACAGTGCCACTACTTCCTAGGAAACTGGACAATTTCGAAGAATTACTGGACCGATTTCTACTCGCAGAGGTGGACTGCATGTAGCTGGGTGAGGAGGGACGGATGACAGCTTGGTAAGTATATGCAACTTTTGAGAGATTCCTTCGATGCATTGAGTTCCCTTTCGCACGTGGTTTGGACACAAGGCGCGTGAGACTCACTTCTGCTAAGGATAAATCACCCACCGTTGACCTTTGACTTGGACTGAGCTGCTGTGGTATTTGCTCCAGTTGTTGTTGTTGCCGTCCTCGCTGATTAGAAGAAGAAATTAATGCATTCGAATTGGAATCTGAGTCTCCTGGCCCTGGTGGTGGACCAGGAATCTCACCTATCAGTGTCCGGGACGGCTTAAAAAATGGCCCGCCGGCGTCGGCAGCCGCATTTTGCAATATTGGGAAGTCTATGACACGACCCGTTTTAGTATTGGTCTTCAAAAGTTCCGGGATTGGACGCAATGTTGTTGTCTTGTGGGATTTCGGAGTGGGATTTCGGATGGTTGTACTCGAAGGGCCCAGGTTAAACTGAACACGGTTCCTCACTTGACGTTCACGGATGGAATTAATCGTTGCTAGGTCATTAGTGCTTCCTTCCACAGTCGCAGGGCCGATCCTCGTCCCAGTTTTTGGGCGGCTGCCGCCAACCAAATTAGATACCTTCATTTCGGTAGGATATAATTAATCTACTCGCTTAAAATTTTGTCTAGGCCTCCAAATTAGTTATTTATAATTTTATTGCTGAGAATTTAGGTTATATAAACAGTTCCAATTTATTTACTTGCTTATGGCCATACCCCCTATAGCCTTTTTCCTCTTCAATTTCAACTGTAATACTTCTACTAGAATGGGAATGGGGTGACATATATTTATAAGGCGAAATTTGCTTATTCTACGTATTAGACGTATTTCTACGTATGTTTAATTTTGATTTGAAATTCAATTTTTCGGATTATTTTTCAAAAATGCTGTGTACCTTGAATTTTTATGTTTACTTTTTAATAATTTTATTATTGCTCTATAATAATATTCGGAGTTTTTTATTCGAAATTAGTAAAAGTTTAGTATTAAATTTTTTATGGTGTAAAATAATATTATGAGTCGCCGTTGCCAGTTAATTGTGCCGTGCCATTTTGTGCCATTAAATTACGAAGCAAATGAGATTCATCATAGCAACGATTTTTCCTCCTCAAACTCGCAATATAGATATTTCTCAAAAAAATACATAAATTACTAGTTTTTATTTCTCAAATTTTCTCAAAATTGAGTGTATCTCATTAACGTCAAATTATCAGTGTAAGTTAATTGAGGGAAGAGTAGCCAACAATAATGAATTAAAATACATAACAATAATATAACAATTTGTATAAAAATAAAATAAATAATGATTTATATATATATTAGATACTGTGATCGTCTTCCAGGTTAGTCAGCGTCAATAAGTCGGTGTGTGTGTCAGTCAAGAGATTTTTATGTCAGTCCTATAAAGTTGTGAGCCGGAGCCATAGGAGGCCATAAAGGACAGTCTTTTAATTTGAATAATCATATAGTCAAAAAAAGTCCATATAGGTGTGTCGTCCACGTCGGGGAGACCATCCGACTCTGCCGATGTCGTCTATAATTTATGTTTGAATACATAGATGTTTTTTTAGAAACGTTTTGGAAAAATATTGGGAGTCATTTAGTTGAAAAAAAAAGTTATTTTTTGTAATTGGCATGTTATGATCCCCATAAATGTTTTTCTCTCTGTTTCTTACCCGTAGTGTCAACCTGTCGCACTTCATGTCGAAGTCGAGAACGCGAATTCAATATAGGCTGTTTTATGAGTATTCAGGCGCTTTGTCTCTGTCAAGTTAAGGTAGTGTTGCTGTTGGTCATTCAGTATGAGTGAAGTTTGTGTCGGCTCGACAGATACTTCCGCCATGGGAAGCTCAGTCAATAAGCCATTGGTTGTACAGTAAATATGGTCCTTTTTTGTCTTGTACATTGTCCATAAAGTCTGAAGACAGAACCGTTTACGTGCTTTGAATTGTCCATTCATTTCAAGTCAATTTTGTGTAGCGTCCATTTTTTGTATAGCAACGAAGAAGCGGAGGGTGTTAAAATAATGAGCCCATGCACTTGTACCGTTTACATTTTACACCAGCTTTCGTGGCTTTCTCAATTCTTTCCGGGAGATTGGAGTCCAGCCGGGATAATTTTGAGGCGACACTATTCAATTCAATTCAATTAAAACATTTCAATTCACAGAAAGACGTTGGGAAATTATATCTACAGTAAGAAAAATAAAACAGGCCTACATTTTAGTGAATCCATCTCCACTGTAGCTGCGAGAGACTCGATTGAGTTCACAAGAAATCCTTTCAACGCACTGGGAGGAGTTCAGAACGGACCTGAAGAGTCTCGCATATTCTTGAGTGAGAAGTTTGGCCAGATCCGGATTAGGACGTTGAAACCCTCGGAAAGCTTCCTGCGTCCCATTGTTGAAATTCGCACCCAGGAGGAGGGAGTCTCCGCTTGAGAAAGCTCGATTGCTCGGGATGGTCACGACGGGGACGGGGATGAAAAGGAGGAGGAGGAGGGGGAAGAGCAACAGAAGGAGGAGGGGCAGGAGGAGGGGCAACATCAAGGGGAGGAGTAAGGGGAGTAGAACCGGGAAGAGGGGCAAGCCAAATAATCCCAGGGCAGCTTTCACTGCTTTCAAACCCTTGAGGCCCTTTAATCCCTTCAAGCCCAAAAGCCCCACTACGCTCGACAAACTACTCGAATCAAATTCTGTGGAGGGAAATCCAAAAAAGCATTTTTAAAAAATTAATATATTGGAAAGAGATAGTAATAATAATAATACTAGAGAATTAAATAAAGGAAAATGCAGAAAAAGGTTCTCACCACTGTCCTCCTCCTCCTCCCCAGCACCCCACCCCGCCCCGCTCCCTCCGGCGATCATATCCTGATGCTGATTGGGCACGTTCTGATAGTAGAAGACCATGGGGGATCCAGAGGGTTTCCCGCTCAGATCGCCCGCTCCATAATTTGACATGGGGACGGGTGGAGCTCCGTAGGATGACTGGATGGAGGAAGCTGCCCCATATCCTCCAACGCTCCCCTGCGACGCCCCTCCCCCCAAGTCTGTCGAGTATCCCCCCGCCTCTCCACTCCCTCCAACCCCCGCCCCTCCACTCAGTCCATTATTATTACCGTTCACATTTGATGCCCCGACGATGGCGGCAGCATCCGCGTAGGAGTCCCGTGCCCAGTAATTATTATTGTTACTATTCCGAATGGCTCTCCCAGACTCTGCCCGGGCTCCGGAAACACTCGTCTCTCCCACTCCACCCGTCCCATTCTCACTCCCGGAGGAGGAGACGGGCAGCACTATGGACAGCCCCGTCACCAATATGCAGGTCACCAAGAAACCAGCACTTCGCTTCCCCCTCCCAATTTGAAACTGAAACGAACCACAACTCTCCTTCTTTTTTAAAACTTTCATTTTGCCTAACTGTAGTGAGTTACAGTTTATATTTTAAAATCTAAGCGTCGTGTATTTCCCCTTTAAAATTTCAAACTGAGATTGAAAAAATAAATTGAGTCTCCTTTTTTTTTTATTTATGCTCAGTACAGTGCTGATGAAGCAAATGGTGACTGATTCCTCTTTCTGATGGTTTCACAATGATCGACCGTGACTGACTGACTCAGATCCACCGGTCACCTAGACTTTTATACGGAAACTCTCCTCGCCGATCCCTACATAATAATTATTAAAGTGTACCAAATCCACTACAAGTCCAAGCCGAAGCCCAATGTCGATTCCCGTCCCAATCCCAATCTGTGGGATGATGATGATAATGGCGATACTAATGGACTATACAAAATACACATAAAAAACTACTCCATAAGCACCAAGGATGTACTGGTACAAATTTAGGTACGCTCGAAAAAAAACAGGGAGAGAGAGAGAGAGAAAGACACGGCATCATATATCCGTATTGCTGACACAAAGGCTGAGTGAGGGATGAGGGTGAGATTAAAGTTAAAGGAGCTCCATGCACTCGAGGCATTTCACTTCCTATACACAATATCATGTGTTTATAGAAAAACATAATTTAGTCAATGAATGAATGAATGGGAGGCTGAGCGAGGGAAGACCGGTAGGTGGGAATTTTGGGAATGATGCTTATTACTTATTATTATTACTATTATTTTCTATACAAAGTCCCAAACGACAACGACAACGACAACGACGCTCTGACTGACTCGAAAGTGGACAGCGTCCACGTCCACTTTCAACATCAAAAAACTTTCAAACGTTTTCAACGCAATGCTGCATACGGCCCAATCTATTTATCCATTACAATGTTCCCAGGTGGCCCCTATACCTTATGATGGGCACCATAGGACCTGGGCAGAAACACACAGTGCTCACAATTTTATTATTACAGTATAATTCGAATTTTATAAGTAAAAACCCTCTTAATTTTCTTTCGATGTACTCCAGCTGGCTTTTTTTGTATTTTTCATTATTCTCTTTTATTACTCTGCTCAATTGAGTCTTCACTCACTCAAGTACAAACAGAAAAAAATTCATCATCATCAAGAATTTATTTTTTAGAAAAACTTTTTCCTCTTTTTTTCTTCACATTTCTCCGCCATAGACACAAACGGAGTTCAAAGAGAATTAGATTCCACATTCTAATTAATCCTTTTGTTTGGGGGTGGGACGGGACCCATTTGAGCTTTTGTGCCTTGCTATGTGTATGATTTACCATGGATTTTTATTAGAGATAAAAATAGATTTGGGACACAGAGACTCACTGTACTGTGTGGTTCTCTTGTTTTTTTAAGTGGACATCGACATGGATTATGAATGCTATAGATATAGAGTGTACTAATTTTAAAATTGCAATGTTGACTATATGGTGGGTACGTTGTTGGTGGCCATAAGGATTTTGCTTTCCCTAATTAAGCCTCCCATTATATGATATATATGACTTGTTTGTAGTTTCTGTAGTGTGTCCCGCATTGTACTTGACTCTCAGACTTGTTGAGACTACACTGATCCTGAGTCATGATCATGATCTTGAATTACACATCTCAGTCCGCCGCCCTCTTAAGCACACATATTTAAAATAGAATAATTGAGAGAATTGAAAGTCGAATTTGCATAAGGGATAAGGGATACTCCGGCTCCGGCTCGAGTGTCTGTCATGTGTCTGTTTACTTTGTTTACAGTCTGCCTCTCTATCTGTCTGTCTGCCTGTGTGGAGTTTATGAATTGAAACTGGATTGAAATTGACACTAGAAAAAAAAGTGGCATAGTTTCCATTTCCATTATTTCTTATTGGTCACAGTAAGAGACTTTGGGACGTATGGCTGGATCCTTTGGGTCATTTCATTTAGAGAATTGAGATCGTATGTGACTGTGTGTGTTTATCTCCGTGCCCGTCTGTCTGTGTACTGTGTAGTGAGGAGGAGTGTAGTGGACGTGTCATTTTTTGAATTTCAAAAGGCTCATGTTTTTACTCATTGTTTGATTGTTATTGTTAAACTCGGATTTATTATTTTTTCTTGCATCAATTTCAATTGGAATTATTTCAAACTTCAAAGCCGTTCGTCTCCATTCTTTAGATATGCAAATGTAAATATTATTATACTTTTGTGTATCTTTTGAATTTCGTCTTGGGCTGAGCTGAAATGGAACGTTGTATATGTACAGTATATAATGACAGATATTGACACATTTGAAGAGTTTTTAAGCAAAACGGGTCAAGTCCATCGAAGAAAATTTTACAGGGACAACGAATAATGAATAAAAAGTGACAGAATTATTTTTTTGAGCACAACCTTTTTTACAGGTACTGTAACTGACGAAGCAACTGTAACCTGTAACTTACAAGCAGTTTCATAAATCTAGACTGACTCTGGAATTTTTCAGAAAATTTTCAAAAATTTTAATTTGTGGACTTTTTCCGGTTTGCCTCAAAATCAATAACTTAACGTGGAGTCAAAAGCCCGCGAGATGAAATTTTAATCGTTTTGAGTGAAACCAAACTTTTTTTTAACTTTTAAACTTTTTCTTGCATAAAACAATTACGCACGGGGATTGTCTTCTACAAACTACGAAAACACTCAGAAACCAAAGTTAAATCAGAAATGTATGTTTTAGGTGGGCTTATCTCGTTTTGCCTAACAACTCTTCATACATACAGATAGATTGTACTCAAATCTAAATAGATCTCAAATGCAGAGAGGAGTTGTGAGGATGCTTGAGGAGGAACGGTGGGGTTTTCAGGCCACTATGGCCTCACACTTATGCACACGCATAATGCAATATACTGCTGTCGTTGTCGTTGTCGTTGTCAATTGGGCAGATTACTCGCTGATTGTAGAGCGACACATGAGGAGATGAAGATGAAGGAACGGAACGCGGATTTTATTGACAATGGGATGATTTAGAATCGAGATTGAGTGCAGAGACAGGTGAGATACTTTGTGGAGATGGACAGAGATAGAGATGCATCTCCCAATAAGAAATACACGAATAAAAAAGGTGCTACGATGGAGCGACGTGCATACTACATACATGTAGGTATATGTACAAAATTAATCGGAATCTTTAAAGGCTCAAGTCAATAGGTTCTCGAATTCTCGACTGGTACTGGTACTGGTACTGGTACTGGTACTGGTACTGGTACTGGCACTGTGGTGCTGAAGATTGAATTGGATTCGATGCGATGGTCATTGATCATGGACTGGATATGGGTTTATAGAAATAGAAATAAAGTTATACTTAAAACATGGTCTGGTTCGAAAGAATAATATACAAGTTGATTGACTCAACGGTGGTGCTCTATTCTCATGAGGAGGGTCGCCAATGTTAAATTGTTACAAAAAAATGTAGAATTGAATTATTGTCGGACATTTTCCTTCCGGACATTCTCCATCCCTCTACTCTCGTCTTCCACCACAATTTCTCCCTATTTCGTAACATTGCTGCAACACAACTTGTCGGTGCCGTAAAGCTTATTCTAATAACTCCCGGGTGGAGTTATGTCAAACTTAGCAACAGACCCGGGAGTTACTTACTATAGTGGCCCGGAATTTAAAAGAGACCTGGGAGTTATTACAAGATTTAGGGTACAAAGAGAAACTATTCCTACTGTGGACAAAGTCCAGGGGGAAAGCATCCGTTGACCAATCCACCACCGACTGACCACTACATTAATGTACTTGGATAAATCTATCAATCCTCCTGATTGACCATCCACCACCATATGACATCGTCGAGTGGAGTGGCTCAGACTTTAGAATGGATCAAAAAGACTTATTGCAGCATTGAAAATTCGAATTGGGAATTGAAATGATGTCATGTCAATTGTTGGACTTAATCATTTTCCTCCTGTCGCTCCGTCCATTTGTCATTTGTCCCAATCGTATAAAAATATCTCTATTGGTATATGGGTGTCTATGCATATAGTAGCGAGCCTCCGTGTGGATTGTGGCTATGGGCTGTCGATTGATTGAATGGACTGTGAGAGACTTTTGGGATGTAGATTGTAGATTTAAAGCTGGAAAGAGACACTCGGTGTCGAAGCCGGTGCCGATGCCGATGCCGGTGCGACAGTCTGACGTTTCTATGAGTAATTTTTGGAGGGTATAATTGGGATTGTGTTACACTGATAATGGAATCTTGGATGATACTGTAACTGTATTTGTATTTTTAATAATGTCCTCCATCTCCTTGCTATATACATATAATTATATAAATCTATAATTATCGTAAAACTTCAAGCTTTTTTCTCTCCCTTCTGGGCTCGTAGCATCCTCATTCATCCATTCAGTGTCCACTGTACTATGCCCCTACCAAGTAGTTACCTATATATCAGTATTTGAAGTCATTTAAGGTGAAGTATAAATATACTATGCACCTATACGCATACAGTTGTCGTTATTTGGTGTATCGGTATGCGTCCTCAATCTAAATCTGAATTCGATTCATTCATTCACACATAAAAAAAATATGGAGACATGGTTTCTAATTGTTATTGCCCAATGCCTCCCGGTGACGGGGCCAAGTGACGTAGGATGGAGGATTGACGACGACGACGACAACGACGTGTGCCTTGAGGTGATGAATTCTCCCACTGCACCGACACCGGTGCCGGTACCGACACCGCATCATCCTTCGCCCAATGGATTTATGAAATTTAAATTTGAAGCAAAAGGCAGCAACAACGGAATAAAAATAGAAGGGGCTAGGCTCGGAGGATTTTTGTGTTGTATAGGCCCTCAAGTTGAATCAAACTGATATGCATAGTGTACTGTGGGTGCTGTGGTTCCTGAGTTTCCTCTTGTATTTTGTAAAGTATTGTGTGATTGTAATTTTGTGATTGGCAATTTATTATTGCGTAAGTAATTCCTTCCTACTGCTGCTCCATGGCACTGCACTGACGACTCTCAACTGGCACTGGCCCGTGGATAAATAGTGAATTGGAATATGCAGAGAGGCTCAATATGCAAATAAGTAAGTAACGAGGAAGATAATTGATGGCGGTAAAGTAATTATGGATTCTAATTCCACTCTTTGTTCTTGTCCACCTCCGGCTCCGCGGCTCCGGCTCCGGCTCTCCGCCCAAGAATAGAAGACAAGTGTTTCTTCTATTTTCTATTTTTGATCCACTCCACTCACCTCACTCAACCAGCCTCTTCACTCCCTCCCTCCCTCACTCATTAGGTGCTCACTACATGTCCTGAGTGAGGGATTTAATGACCCATTTCCAATTTTAGCTAGAATCAAAGTGAGCTATCAGTAAAAAAAAACATTTCTCAAATGAGATAGATGCGCAAACTGCGCAAAATGTTAACTACGAGGGACAAGAGTAAAATGTCATATTTGCATGATTTTTGAAAATTTCAAAATGTTTTATTTAAATGTTTTTAAAAAATGTAAAATGTTCCATTTACACATGTTTTTAAAAAATGCAAAATTTTCCATTTATACATGTTTTTAAAAAATGTAAAATGTTCCATTTACACATGTTTTTAAAAAATGTAAAATGTTCCATTTACACATGTTTTAAAAAAATGTAAAACGTTCCATTCACACATGTTTTTAAAAAATGCAAAACGTTCCATTCACACATGTTTTTAAAAAATGCAAAATGTTCTGTTAAAATATAGATACATGTACCTATGTAATTAGGATGTATTATATAATATAGACATATTTCCCTATGTATATAGATAGGAGGTGCTAAATGTAGATACCTGTGACTATACATATAGTACGTATTACATTATATTTAGGCATACATATTGTAGGATATTGCATTATGGCAAATCCGTATCTTTTCAATCCCGTCATTGGTAAAATAGGGATTCAGCACATTTCATTATCATGAGATGTTCTACTTAAGCAATCATTAGATTAATGTACAGCTGCAAATTGACTTATCTAATCAGAGATTCAAGTTACTTACAAATTGTGACATCTCCATTAACATGGAGATGAATATTTCAGAATAATTGTCAAACTTTAAGAAGTCAAGTTATTGAGCTTCTCTATACAAAAGCATTGGACATTATTTGTGCTGACGATTCGGGAATGTTCCCTCTCGTCATCCTTCAACTAGCAATTATATTTTATTGTTTTATTGCAGCTACCCAAGCATGTATATTTCACAATACAGGATGGTTGAGCCATATGCATTTCCTCTCCACCATCCGTAATATTGTAGCGACTCATCAGTCCACATTCGATTATACAGTACTCTCATGTACTATTGTACTAAAACATATGTAAACATTGATATATCAAAATTCTACCAAACCGAGCTATGCTCAGACCAAGAGACTGAACAATAAACTAATCTTAGACTGATTGCCAGAGCAACAACATCTTATTTATTTTCTGTTCCTCCGGAACATTTTACTTTCATCTGAGATTCACACAGCGTTGATTTCCATATTAACTATTTATTACGTTATCAGCACGGCTGAGACAGTGGTCACAATTGACCCCGTAGGTCAAGCCTATTTTACACTAAATTATATAAAGTAAAAGACAGGAAACTTTCCGTAAGACACTGGCCAGTGCACCCGAAGTTTTCCTGTATAAATCAATTTAGAAAACCAAGTTTTCGGTATTTCGTGCTAACTGTTTAATCCCTTTGGAAAAGTTGAGCACAGCCACAATAATTCTGTTTATCCCTTGGAAAAGAATATTGTGAAGAGTCTATTTAATCCGTTGGGAAAAGACTATAAAATATTCTATTTAATCCGTTTGGACAAGAATATTTACAGATTCTATTAAATCCATCGTGGAAAAGAATCTCATATCCTATTCAATCCGTTGGGAAAAGGATAAAAGTAACGATCTGTTTAATCCGTTTGGAAAAGATCTTATTCTACGGCAGCGAGCCAACGACACTACTATACTTAATTAAACCAAGAGAACCGCCTAACAAGCGGATCTGGAGGAGGTTAAGTAAGTAAACTCGAGGAAATAAGCTATCATTTATCCCCTAAAAAAGATTTACTGATAGTGGAAATATTCGGGGAGAAGAGTGGCTCAGAAGAGGATCAAGAAGATCAGCATTGAAAAAATTCAAATTTCAAGAAAGAAAAGAATTTTTAACTTCTGAACGCTACGTACTTCGAAGAGGGCGCACTACCAGCCACTCGCAGTTTCGAGTGCATCAATTAATTTTCTAAGCCCCTCGTGCCCTGGCCTAATTTAATCCAGGAGCTATCCACTAAAACCCAGGTCACCTAGTAAATCCTGGTTATATCAAACCCCGAGAAAATCAACTTTGAAATGGAAAGGACGGTAGTGCTACCTCCGTCAGACTCCAAAAGTCCAGGATTCTCATCCGAAGGACTCAAAGATCTAGGACACACGTCCGAAAGGCAGAAAAATCTAGGATTTTCATCCGAAAGACAGAACAGTCTAGGACTCATGTCCGAAAGACAGAAAAATCTAGGATCCACATCCGAAAGAAGAAATAGTCTAGGACTCATGTCCGAAAGACAGAAAAGTCCAGGATTCTCATCCGAAGGACAGAACAGTCCAGGATCCTCATCCGAAGGACGAAGTTATGAAGAATTCGAGCCTCCGTTCATCGTAAAGCCATATGACGGAGTAGAATTATACGATATCAAGCGGGTAGTAAGAAATGGAGAGGTCAGCTATGAACAGACCGTACCCACACCCGAAGAACTCCTGTTTGGGGCAAATCAATACTTTGACCAACAGTACGAGAAACCGAGAATTCATTATCAGAATGAATTACTCGAAACAAGACGGCAACTCAAGGAGCTACAAGACTCAATAAGTCCGTTGAAAATTGAGAAGTCCGCAGAGACGAAATCTCAAAATATTCCGAAATTATCCGAGCAAGGAAATTTTGAAGAATGGGAAGAAGAAATTACAAAGGCCGTAACAAACGGAATTAATGAAGAAATCATTAACAGGTCATGGAAAAGACCGAATTATCTCCCATTTCCGAAAGCCATCAATACAGCCATCACCAGAGCCTGGTTCGATGCAGATGCACATAATCAAGAATTGATTATCAATACGGTCGACACGGACCTACTACCAGATATCTTTTACTGCAAAGAATCCCATGAAATGATAGAAACCTTCAGAACGAAGTATCAAACAGGACAGAAACAGTCGAAGCAAGACGTAATTTCGCACCTGTATAACTTGAAAATCACTCGAACGGGCAGTCAATATCTTCAAGAAATACAAGATATTCAGGCAGTTCTCATTCAAGACTTTGATGGATTTTCAGACACGGAGTTGGTCAAGCTAGCCCTCCGTACAATCTGAAAGAGGAAGAAATTCTACAGAGATTTCCTCGTTAAGTGGAGCATTCTTCCGAATTACGAAAGAACATTTGAACGCTTAATTGAAGGTATGGAAAGATTCGACATCGAATTCCAAGTCCGAAAGGAAGGGACAATCCCCCTTCTGCCTCCATCGGACAGGGCACAAGTACCCGGAGCCGAAATAGATAAGAATCAATTTGAAAATTCAAAAATCGTTAGGAATCAATCTGAAAATTCCGGAAACAAAAAGCCTCCAACATATGAAGATTTAATTCAAGGAGCCAAGTCTGTAGAATTCATAAAATTCGAATCAGCACAGGATAAGTCTGAGGACACAAGCTCAGCCCCAAAAAAGCCTGAAAATACAAATTCAGCCGCTCATGAGTCTGGCATCATAAGCCCAGCACTAGTAAAGCCTGACCACACTAGGTCAGCCCCAGTCACGGATGACATGAACAATTTCAAATTCGTTCTCGACCCCGAAACGGGCAATGGGATACCGAAAGACTCGTCATCACATTCCCCCAGCATTGAAAACTTATCATCTCCCGAGAAACCGCCTCGGCCGAAGAAATTCAAGAAACAGGAGGGTGCGGGCATCCCCCCTCAACTTACCCCAGACCAACACATGGTCGGAGGGAGTTCAGTCATTCAATATGGAACTGAAAATTTTAAAGAAATGATCCAGTCGACAGAGACGAAGGATACATTGTCATCATTTGACACGAAAAAGGACGAAATTCATAAAGCCTTCATGGTCCGTATCAAGATTGAAGACGAAACCGGAGAGAACCACGATACTCCCCAGTCATTTTTCAAGTCCTCGAATATACAGAATTCGGACTCAAATCAAAGTCTCCAAAGCGAGCCAGCGGTCACAGTTCAACCGCAAGAACTTCCCTATCCATGGGAATTAGTCGAAATTCCCAGTCAATGTTGCCAAGACACATTTGACAAAGCCATGCAATGGCATATGGAAGAAATAGATTTCTTGAGAAAAACTCAACAATTACAAAGCCCTTCAACAATAGATCCATTGATCGAATTACCTCAGAACGAGGAAGAGTCACCTAAGGACTCAGAAGGCACAGCATTCGACTCAAATACGTTATCTCACGTCTCTACTCCGGATGAAGTACATTATACCATAGGAGACACACCGTCAGACAGTGACGAAGAGAGAGACAATGGAATGAATAATTCAGAATTGGAAGATAGAATTCGGTACCTAGAATCAGTTCTAGAGAAGACACAGAGAAAACTCTCAATAATCAAAGAAAAACGAAACGTTGGATATTCAAGAATATCTTCAGCTGAAGCGCCAGGCACATTAGGAGGGAGTATCATCCCTACATTTACCCCGTCACAAATACGGGAGGAACTTAAGAAAAATCCGTTCTCAAAAGAAGAAGAACGAGAAGAGTACATGTGTCATGTTTTGACTTGCCTCATATTTTCAAAAGGAAATGAGGAACTAATACGTCAAGAAGAACCAGAGTTCCCAGAATGGTACGAGAAACTCAAAGCCTCAAGCAAGAGCACTGACATTGAGGACGCAATACAATCCTCATCACAGAAGAATACACAATTACCCTGTAATTGGTGTCAGAAGCCAGTACATAGACGCAAACAATGCATGTTACAGAAAACTCAAGAAATGAGTCAACCTACTCGAAAGTACTGCACTTTAGGATTATCTTATAATCCGGAAACGTTTTGCCTCGAAATAGAAAAGAACAATGAAACAATCAAATTGCTCAGAGCAATTCCAAGGATCATCAATAAAGAACACGTTTGTTCTCAAGACGAATGGTGCATACCCACCAAGAAGCAACACGCCGAAAATGATGACCCCTCATCTATTAGTCACCAGGACGAAAATAGAGAAACTGACCGTACACAGAAAGGTCAACAGAATGAAGTACTCATGGTACGTATCAATCATCAGAATTCTCAAGAAGCCCCCACCTCCAGCCTAAGCATATCAAAGCAACCTGGAGTCGAACAGAGTCTTCAGTCAGTTGAGAAGTTCGTTTCACAGACACAAGACCTTACTACAGGCAACTCCCGCAACATGGACAAACCAGGAATAGAAGTTGTTAATTCCCTGGCATCACAATTTCACTGGACGTGCGACTCGGGAGCCACAGTCCACATTTGCGGACGAATAGATTGGTTTTACGGCCCCCTCAAAACTCAAGAGAAGAACCGCACAGTTATCCTAGCAGACGGAAAAGAAGTGGAATCACCCGGAACCGGGACAGTAATACTTGAAGCCTTCAATGGAAGCAAATGGAAGCAAATGGAAATACCGAATGTATGGTATCTACCGAAAGGCTCCAATATATTCTCAGTCAATTACGCCTGCAAGAGCATGGGATAATCCTTTCACGGAAACGAGAATTATTGGGCATTTTACAACTCTCAGAACGAGAAGATGATTTAAGCGAAGACAGTTCGACGAAACCCCACCGATACGGGTTACTCCATCATGAACTTCCGACATGTACTACACACAGGAAGTCCTACAAGCCTCTACAACGAGCAAGAATCAGACGAATCTACGGTTACCACCCCCCATCAAGGGAAGGAAACGGGTAGAAAAAGAAGTAACACAGCGGAATCCAAGCGAGATCACTCCGCCACAACTTCGGACAAGAAGACGAGTTCTAAGTCTCAAGCGCTAGACACAGCCGTCTCATCAAAGCGCTCTATACGGAATCATTATCACTCATTACCAGAGAAAGTGATATTCAAAGCCTACCACGGCAACGGGATTCAAAATCCGAACAATTACCAAGAGGCAATCCGAACCTCAGAACATTTACACTGGATCCGATCGATGGACCAGGAAATCGAAGCCTATATGCGAAGTGGCACATGGAAACTTTCTACAATGCCCAACAATCAGAAAGTATTGAAGACAGCGTGGACATATACCCACACAGAAGAAAATGACCTTTACCTTTCTAAAGTGGTCATCATAACCGAAGATGGAAGCTTCATCAGGTTAGACGGTCTCATCACGACCGATGCATGCCAAATAACTTCAAGACTTATTTTGGCCGACGCGGGTATTCGCGGGAAATACCTGGCGACTTTTCTACTCAGGCCCTCAGCAGAGATGAATCAAACTGAAGGGAAGAAAATCTACTTGGAACCTCCAGAAGGATATAGCCATGGTCATCGACTGGTATATTTCGTGAACTCAAGCCTTAGTGGACTCGTACTCAGTAATAAATCGAGACACAAGACGCATCAGTTCCTACTACTACTACATTACAAGCAAAGCCAATACGATGAAGACTTGTATATACAATCCTACACGGATCCCCATGGGAAGACACATCATACTTACCTGTTAATCAATGGACAGGAAGTTCTAGCATCTGCCACACACAGTCAAGACATTTACATACTTGCTGCAGACCTAGAGAGGATGTTTGAAGCGGAGATAAATTTACTCCCGAATACCTGGATGGATATCGTAATCTCCAGAACAGCATCTTACGTAAGCCTTACACAAGCAAACAAGATCAAACAAGTTTATATTGACTACGGACGTCAACCCACGGAAGAAGCTACACTTCCATACGACAACGAAGAGATAGAAGATTCTCAGTTATTGTCAGAATACGACTACAAGAAGTGTCACAATCTAATCTGTGAACTTTTGCAAATTCGAGATGCCACTCGACCAGACATTGCCTTCGCAATCGAAAGAATTGAATCCGTCCATAACAATTATACGGTACAAGATTATGCCGCAGCCAAGAGGATTCTGCAATATTTATGGACAACTATGTACGACAATATCCGTTACGCAACGATTCCCCTTGGGAGGGAGAGAGATGTACATAGAGAAGGAAACGCTTCACTTAAAGAAGTACAGGTGGAAGTACAAGCGAAATCGTGCTACACCGTGGATTTAACCGGAACATTACTCCTGACAGGAGAGGCAATTACGCTTAACAAGGCCGCAATCTACTGGCAATCACGCAAAGAAGTAGACAGGCACAAGACTCTAGAAGAAATTGAAGTCAGTACATTTTTTGACTTACACACTCCAGCGGTCAACATTCACTTACAATTATGTGAATTAACAGTACGGAAATGGCTCACACCCATAGTACACATATCAGACTCAGACTTTGGATGGAAACTCATCTATAAGCAAGACGACCAAGATCGATGGTCACGGCAGGACCAGAGAGAGCTATGGTACCTCCGACAAATGGTAGAGATGGATCTCATCAAGCCATTACATGAAAAAGAAGAGCTTCTACAAACAGACCTCTTCATCAAGGCTGTCACGCCAATTCGACTGGAAATTAACAAGCGGAACCTACGCATCTCAAGCCAGAGAACTCCAGTCAGAGAAGTATTAAACAAGAAATACTTTCAGAGATTAAGTCAAGGTACTCTGAGAAGACCTTACAGAGTGGATCGAATAAGTTCTCCACCCACACAAGAAGCTATCAAGGCCAGATGGTTCAAAAGAAGAATTATCACCCCTGAAGATAGAAAAGCTATTTGGAAGACGAATTTCCTTCCCAGGATCGCTGAAAGCAAGGATCCGGATACAGGTACTCAAACTCTTGAGCAACCGATAGTACACATGGTATGTGTCAGTGTACGTACTCCCACAAAGAGAGAAATTGACAAGTCCGAATCGGAGACATTAGTCGAAACCGATAGTTCCAGCAAAAGAAGTAAGCCTGGACCATCAAGTGAAGAGGTGACCCAAGACTCCGCAAATCACGACGAACTACAAGAGCACACAGTTGCAATCTCACCTGAGAAAAGAAGACCGTGTACAGGTCTCAGAATGAAGAAAGGACTTCACACAATCCTACTCATAGGATTAATGCTATTTCTCACTATGACAAATGGACACTCTATTAAAAAGCAACTCTCATCATACGATACAGAACAGAGAACTATTCCACATTGGAATCATCTGAACCCAGCCGCAGCAAGTAAGCCTGGTCGCAACAAAACAGTTCTCGGTTGGCAGTCTCAATTACCTGACAGTGATAGAGAAAGTTATGGGGGATATCAACCCAAAAAAGGACCCTCATTGCAAGCCATCACATTCACAACAGAAATCGGAAATCCATGGTTAATCTCAGAAGTAGACGGGACCATAAAGAAACAAAACCAAACAAAAGAATTTTGGAATTACAGACTCAACAGTCACAGAGGTGGGAAGCCAACCCAGCTTTCACCAGACAGCAGCAACTCAAGCCTTCATACCAATGAAGCCAAGATAGAAAACCTCACAGCAGGAAGTAAGTACAGTAAATCATACAAATCTGATCATGGCATCCCCCAACCGGGGAAGCAGATCCACCAGGAAACCTCACCAATTATTATTGAAGAGGAACCGAACTCGGAATTATCAATAGGAAAGTATCAAGATCCGGACGCATCATTTGCCGTAGCAGTGATGAATAGGACCGACACGGAGTTTCTACTCAGAGAAAAAGCCCTTCGGAGAAAGGTGCAAGAAATACTACAAGTTAGCCAAGGCCACAGCGTAAGCCCTTGCCAGCCTACTAAAAGCTACACTCAGTAACACTTTCCGTACACATCAGGATTAAGCCCTATAAAAGGCAGTTATCCGTTCCACATACTTCAAGTCTGTTTCTACAGCAAAGAGAAAGCTAATTCAAGAAGTTGGAAATTTGGGTGTTATACTACCCCAAGAAATTCGATTGAAACTGTAATCTTCACAGTCAGAAGAAATTACAGGCAAGTTTCGCAACTAATTTGGAAAGACACTCAGCAAGAGTTTATTTCTAGAACTCTTAGGGCGAACAGGTCGCCGTTTATCCATATCGCTATAACTAGGGTTACTAATGAAGATTTGAAAGTGTCTCCGCATCAATTCATCAACATGAACGATGCAAATATCAAGATTGAATGCTGCCATGCCGACGGGATCTTCCTAGGCGAAATATAGATCAATAGACAAGTTCATGAATCCACGCACAATCCAAGGCCAAAAGTGAGCAGAACATGGTCAAGAAAGAAAGCTTTAACCGCAAAAGCGAAATTCGTAGGTGAAGACACAGGTGACGTCATGAAAGCCACCGACACGAGAACTCAGAAAATAAGAATTAGCGGAAATAAAAAGAAACCCACATCAGAGTGGTTACAAGAAATAAGAATAATTATAACTGCAAAGGGACGAATAGTTTTCACTTCCTCAGCAGAAACTCACACGGAACGATATTCAATCAAAAGTGGAAGTACATGGAGAAGCAGGAGTAAATCCGAACCTCCGACAATTGTAAGCATATGGAGACAAAGATACAGTTCGTACTCTCCGAAAATGATAAATACGCAAAGGGCAAGTGAGAAGACGAGGACCAAGTCCGTACCTTCACTGGAATCAATTAAGAATTTTCACTCTATTCGAGTTCGACAATCCCAATCAAGTTGGGATCGCAAATCATTAAGAATTACGTCACGACCTTCAATGATTCGTGACCTAGATCTCATTGAAGAAAACCGCATATATAGTCTAGAAGAATTGTTAGCAAACTTGCTTTCTCCACCCAGAGAAAGCACACTTATCAGAACGTATGGTTACGCGCGAAAGGAAGCAAGACAATCTCGGGTAACTTCACTGTTATCGTCGCCACGCCGATCAGGTTGTCAAATAAATCGGGAAGAATCTATGTAGACTGGATAATCCAGAAGACTTTCCCATACCGCTCTTTGACAGAAAGTCAGAAGAAAAATTCTCCGAATTTCTCCAACGAAGGAAATTTGCCGGGAAATCAACATGAAAACAGGACTCAATCTGAATGTATCAAGTCCCAGAGACGTAGGCATCAGAAACGTAGCAAGTACCTGAAAAATCAAGCTAATGTCGAAACTTTGAACCAGTTGACGATTCACAGAAGTGGAAGCCACCACAAGGAACAATGGAAATGTTCAACAATAGTAGAAAAGGCAGATAAATTAGAAAAAGCCTTACATGAAGAAAGCCTACATCATGAAGCCAGCCAGGAATACATTCCTTTCTCCAGATTCACGAAGAAAGTCCAAGAGATGCGGTACTCACACAAGAGAAATGTCCCAGCTACCGGTGCCAAGCGACCAGCTGAGGATAATCAAAGATCAGACTCCAATGTATTTGAAGAATTGAAGAGTAGAAATGTATTCGCAACAATTAACGAAGAATACATAATTAATAAAGATAATGTGCGGAATCTAAGTCAGGTAGGAGAAAACTCCGGACCGAAGACCAGCAATAAGTTGATATTGAATTTTGACTGTTTCCAAGTTAATCCATTCATTAACTACAAAGCAAGCCTCCCTTGGACAGGAGCAGAAAAGCCTTTCTATCATAGAAAGTCAAGCACTCTGATAAGTCACTTTGCATGTATATCAAAGTCAGAGCCACAGGGATGTCGAAGAGTCTTTCCAAATTCAAGAATTCCAGAAGTACTCAGACAGAAGAATCCCCCTCTATTGTTTCAACAGCAACTCAGCAACCAAAACATGATTCAATCGAGAAGAAATAATATCTCCCCGCAACCTATCACCAGTGTTAAGGATGCACTAAGTTTGGATTTCCCATTTCCAAATTTACTTCACGGAAAGCAAGGTCTCAATGGAACCCCATTTACTCATGGGAAAGTTGTACAGAAATACCAGATCAATCTCGAGCATAAATGTCAAGCATACATGCACGAAGAGCAAATAAAGCTACAATCAGACTGAAAAATCCAAGGGCATAGGCAGCGCCGAAGTGCAGGAAACAGGTCACCAGCAACAGAAGCAGACTCTATACCAAGTCACCAGGAAGTGGACATAACTGACACACAGCAGAGACCCGGGCACTATAGGAAGAATGCAATCTCCTACCGGAGCGAACAAATCGGTGAAAGCAATAAGTGTTTTCTTCGATATCTGAACTATCCATATCTATTTTTGTACGGGAAATCCTTTTGTTGGTTCAAGAAATCCAACACACTACGGTCTCTCTCAGCATGGAGATTGGAGACATATACATCTGTCTACCACAGACGTATACCGGAAAAGTTCATCACGAACAAGTCAACTCTCACTCAGAATGCAATCCTAGACTACGGGGAAAGTACTCTGAAGTTCGACGAGAATAACCCCAGAAGGTTTGGTCCCAGCGACCATGAACATTTGAAACCAATTCATTGGAATAAGAAAGAAAACGGGAACCAGGACCTGGACCCGGAAAATGTTAAGTACTTGCAACGGTTAAGGAAGAAAACCGCCCTGTTTAGCCTTATCTCCGCACAGTGTACACACACAACAGTGCAACCACATCAACTTAGAGTTAGGAAATCCCCTGAAACACTGTAATACGGGACGGTCCGCAGCCATCATTATCATTATTATTTCATCCACACTCCAGTTGGACTTACCAGATTACACGAATTAAGACTGTACACAGTCAGGAGGGCAGATGCGACTCCCTCGCAGTTTTTGAAAGCCGAACTTTTATTGGCACTATCGAATTTACAAGAAATTGAAATTCCTGGAAGACTCCGTAATATCATAGCATTGAATGATATGTACGAGACGTCGAATCATATGCCTCAGAATGAGCCATACTCTCGAGGAAGCTATCTCGACCGAGAAATTCCTGAAATCAACCGATTTGCAGAAGAGAACATCATGCTAGTCATATTGACGTATGCATTGATTTACTGGTTTATATACGGACTACCAGTTCTTGACCTCAAATATCTTCTCTATAATCAGAAGTCATATTTGACTGACATATATCTCCAATCATTCGGACCGAATGTTGGATGGAGAAAACCTGGCGAGTCGAGCGATGTACCTGCCGACCAAGACCCAGTACTTACGCTCATCAGCAGCTATTACCCAGATGACATCTTTGCACGAGACACTGGACAGATGGACATATTTCCTACATGGACTGGACAGCCAACAAGTGGCTAGGAGTACAATACGCTCATTTTACTGGACAACATTCTTACGGAACTCACCTGGATCATCTCATTAGGCAGATTCGATTTTATAGGGAGTAGTAATTATTATTATGTTTTTTGTTGAAATTTATTATTGTTAATATTTCAAATTTTTATTCCCAGTTCATTTCATTCAGATTTTATTTCAGTTAATATCTTAATAGTCTATATTAGAGATTTATCAATTCTCGGATCATTCATTTTATTCTTTTACCTCAAATTGAAGGAGGGTGTTAAAATATAGATACATGTACCTATGTAATTAGGATGTATTATATAATATAGACATATTTCCCTATGTATATAGATAGGAGGTGCTAAATGTAGATACCTGTGACTATACATATAGTACGTATTACATTATATTTAGGCATACATATTGTAGGATATTGCATTATGGCAAATCCGTATCTTTTCAATCCCGTCATTGGTAAAATAGGGATTCAGCACATTTCATTATCATGAGATGTTCTACTTAAGCAATCATTAGATTAATGTACAGCTGCAAATTGACTTATCTAATCAGAGATTCAAGTTACTTACAAATTGTGACATCTCCATTAACATGGAGATGAATATTTCAGAATAATTGTCAAACTTTAAGAAGTCAAGTTATTGAGCTTCTCTATACAAAAGCATTGGACATTATTTGTGCTGACGATTCGGGAATGTTCCCTCTCGTCATCCTTCAACTAGCAATTATATTTTATTGTTTTATTGCAGCTACCCAAGCATGTATATTTCACAATACAGGATGGTTGAGCCATATTCATTTCCTCTCCACCATCCGTAATATTGTAGCGACTCATCAGTCCACATTCGATTATACAGTACTCTCATGTACTATTGTACTAAAACATATGTAAACATTGATATATCAAAATTCTACCAAACCGAGCTATGCTCAGACCAAGAGACTGAACAATAAACTAATCTTAGACTGATCGCCAGAGCAACAACATCTTATTTATTTTCTGTTCCTCCGGAACATTTTACTTTCATCTGAGATTCACACAGCGTTGATTTCCATATTAACTATTTATTATGTTCCATTTACACATGTTTTTAAAAAATGTAAAATGTTCCATTTACACATGTTTTTAAAAAATGCAAAATTTTCCATTTACACGTGTTTTAAAAAAATGTAAAACGTTCCATTTACACATGTTTTTAAAAAATGTAAAACGTTCCATTTACACATGTTTTTAAAAAATGCAAAATGTTCCATTTACACATGTTTTTAAAAAATGCAAAATGTTCCATTTACACATGTTTTTAAAAAATGCAAAATGTTCCATTTACACATGTTTTTAAAAAATGCAAAATGTTCCATTTACACATGTTTTTTTAAAATGTAAGATGTACTATTTACATGCATCTAAAAATTGTGAAATGTTTCATTCACATTATTTTGAAAAGTGAAAATGTTCCATTTAAATGCTTTTATGATCTTGATATTTTAATAATTTTGTTGATACTGCATTTTGTATTTAGATAAAAATGGATATTGGTCATTTTGATTCTTCGAAGGTGATACGTAAGTAGATGCATCTCCTGGAATTCCTGGGTTTTCTGATTCTTTTATTATGTAGAACAATACACATGTACCTATATGGGTTGTGAGTGGTCATTCATACTATACTAGTACAGATATATGGATGGTATTATTATGGATTATGGATCACGCTGCTGCTATATGGATTACGGAAAAGGGACTCTCTTCTTTTCTTTGACTGTCATTGTCACGGCACCTTTTACTGTGCATAGCTTCGTTTTTCTTGGCTCAGTATTCGAGTCATACATGGATCACATCACATAATCACTTCGCATCGCACATAAATGGAAACAATTGGAATTAAGACTTTCCTATGATTCCCAATAATGGAGCAGAGCCAATCTTCCTGACAGGGACAGACACTTTAATGCAGTGGAATTTTGAACGAAGCAAAGTGAAGAAAATGGTCCTGTATTACCATTGTCTCCCTTTATAAGATTCAACACAAAATGTTAGCCCCGCTAAAATTTATAACGCTAATTTATTTCCAACACGTTGCGTTGTATGTCTTCTACTATAATGCTGTATCCTATTCCTATAGTGCTACGCATATCATATGAACCTTCCCGTGGATAGAAATGGCAGTTTTTTGTATCCTTTTACTTGGAATAGGAATCGGAATATGGAATGTGTAGCTAGGTCATTCTGAATTGCACCCTTCGGTCTCTGACCAATTCAATCCAATCCATTGCTCTAGGTAATTACAGTTAGCATTTTTTCAAAACTAATCGTAAGTAATAAGTAGTTTTTCTGCTGTCTGAGGTTTTAATTATTTCTTTATTTGGAATCACGGGAATGCAATAGAAATATTATGCCGCTACTGAAAATTGCCCATTTCCAATTTTCACTAAAAAGCAAAATATTTAGCCCATTTAAACTTTTTTACTTTTGTGTGCAATTTGTTTTTTTCAGCACAATAAAAGCATTTTGAAATACCTACTTACTTGTTTTACTGGAAAAACATAATTATACAATTAAATAGATTTAAAAATGGAGATGGAGATGGAGATAATTCGAGATAGTTTGAATTGGAGATCGGCAATTTTCCTATTAGTGAGAAGTGGAGATTGGCAATTTTGCAGTATGCGATATGCGTGCAAAATCTTTTATAATTGCATGCTTTAAAAATACCGAATTGTTCTAATTCCTTTTTTTTTAAAGTCGAAAAATGTTCTAATGACACGTTTTTAAAAGTTGCAAAATGTTCTAATGACACGTTTTTAAAAGTTGCAAAATGTTCTAATGACACGTTTTTAAAAGTCGCAAAATGTTCTAATGACACGTTTTTGAAAGTCGCAAAATGTTCTAACTGCACGTTTTTGAAAGTCGCAAAATGTTCTAACTGCACGTTTTTGAAAGTCGCAAAATGTTCTAATAACATGTTTTTAAAAGTTGCAAAATGTTCTACTTGCATATGTTTTCAAAAAATCCAAATCGCATTTAATTTCCTAATTTAACATGTTATAAAACCCTCAATATGAAATAAATAAGACAGGGGTCTGAACTCTTAAAATGAAATCTAAACGAAATATAGTGTAGTTTTTAAATGTACAGCTGCAATTTTAAAGAAATTGCTACAATAATATTTTCATACAGGTATTTAATCACCGTTTTATAAATACAAAGTCATCGTCTTAAATCACAACAAATCTACTGCAAATAAATACATAAATTCAACAATTCAACTAAATTTAAATACTGCGACAAGTATTTGTTTGGATTTAAATTTAAATGGACGATCCTGTAGGTTAGGTTAGGGCGTTAGGGACTGTTCGTTGAATAATAGTTATTACAAATTAACTGAATCTCAACCTGGGCTACTGGTATATAAAAGTAATATTTCCTACCTATCTTTTCGGTTATTTTAAGGAGTGTTCTGTCTCATGAAAGAGCGTAAACGTAAAAAGCGCCGTTTCTTCTATCGCCTCACAATCATCCTTCTCTTTCACCTCTCATGATTTATGATTTTGAAGCTACTACTTTTCTGAATGCGGGTCATCCATAAATGATGTCATCCAAATAAACCTTTTTATAAGACCCCCTGTCATCAGCTTACCCATTGCGTAAATGGCTATCTTTATAACATTGGATGTCATCAATATCGTAGTAGACCGATTGACCCTACATGTGACGCCATTTATGGACGATCCTTAACTGACTCAATAAAAATAAAAACTACAATAATAATATAGTAGTGGACTTGCATGGAGGGAATAATATTGTGAGGTATTTGGACATATATTTGGAATTTAAAAAAAAATTTACAGGCACGCACAAATAAGTTACATTCATTATTAATTGGATCCTACTCCCATTCTTTTTTTTTGCAATATAAATTGTGGGAGTTAAATATTGTATAATCCAGATATTGTTTTCTTGTCTCTGTCAATGCCGGTACTGCCGGTACCGGTGCCGGTGTTCTGCGGCTGGTGTTGGCGTTGTTGTTGGCGTTGGTGTAGATGTGGAGACTGAGGCTGCTGGATGCTTCTGCTGATGAACGTGGCTCCAAAATTGTTTGAATGAGGAACAAGTGAAAGAGATGCAGCCGCCTCTCTTTGCATTTGTCCCACGCACGATCCTCTTTGTGAGACTACTATTCTTTGGGAGCATTTTCAATCTGTAATTACAAATTGACGAATTAATTTTTTTTGCCTGCTTTGGAATCCTTCCTTTTCATTGTGTTCTATAAATGAGTTTCTCAACACATAAAACAGGGACACAGAAAAAAAAATGTTTTCTTTTTTTAAGGTAGCAATCAATATACCCAATATTTCTAAAATTATACTGCCATGTGCTTAGTTAGATGAATGCGTTCGCATTCTAATTTGAAAGATACAATTTTATAATAAAGTCACATTTAAAAAGGAAGAAAACAAAGCATGAAAGACTGGTACTGGTTACTGGTGGCTGCCCAGTCTCAATCTCGAAAATGGATTATTTAAATTAGTTTGGCTTGCTTCAATTATAAGTAGGCACCTAAATACATAGAATATAGAGGCAATACCAGCCCTCCAACATTTTCAACAATGAACAAAAAAGTACCTATACTTAATATCTAACTAGTAAATTAATAGTAATAATACCTACATATGTAATAGGTGCCTATACACGCACAAAATATGACGAGTTTCAATTTTTTAATTTTAAAACGTATCAATAGCCTAAATAGTATACGTACTACTTTATTTTATTGATTTCTCATTGTTTTCTTATTGATCTCTAATATAATTGGCGACAATTTTAAAGAATAGGGAAATCACACGCACTATTTTTGAAAGGGCCAGGCCCCCTAATAAGTACTCGCTTTTAATTTGAATACATTTGAATACATATAAGGTAGTTATTAGAATATTTTGCATCTGTCCATAAAAGTAAATAATTTGATTATAGGCATTTTTGGTAGCTGCAAAATATTTTCCATATATCATTATTGTGTTTCTGAAAGTGTTAAAATGTGTTATAATTGCATGTTTTTGAAAGCCCCAAATTATTCTAATTACACGTTTTTGAAAGGGACAAAATTTTCTAATTGCATGTTTTCAAGAAGCGCAAATTGTTCGAATAACAAGTTTTTGAAAGTGTAAGCTTTAATTGCTTGCTTTTAAAACGTGAAAATTTTTCTAATTAGGTACATTCGTTTTTGCATTGCCCCAGGTGTTATAACCACTGAACGAATTTTTAAAATGTGGTATTTATAGGGATTTATGCACAGCAGTGTAATACGTCAGACTTCAGACAGGGCGCCCAAATACCATATACTGTCAGTTAGACACCATAATATACTTTTGGATATTTTAGAATTGAATTTTGCATCTATGTACCGCATTTCTTCTAATAGGCCACCATAAGTCTATTTTTTTTAAAGTCGTTTTGACCTGCCGTCTATTAGAAATCCGCGGTTTAATGGAAACCCGCGGTCTTTGAAAAAGTGACTGTGTTGAACCGTTGAACGTAGCGTTAGTACTCGGGGCGACCTATTACAAGTACTACATATTACGGTATCTACTTTATGAGTAAAAAAAAGGAAGTGACTAACAAGCTGAATATCTTCTCAAACATGCCATACTGTCCAGTGGTCTTAAAAATGAGGCAGGAGATCCTCTCGACGCACTCCTCCGTTTCTATGACTTGACCCAATGCCTCCATGACCGAGTTGCCCGGATGATCTCCTCCACCCGGAAACAAAAAGCTGGTGACCAATGATCGGCCTGCCACTGGGACGGCCGTGAAGGCGAAGACAAGAAGGAGTATTGGGGCCAGGAGGAGGAGGAGCGAGATGGTCCCGAAGAGTCTTGGCGTGCTCATTGCCCTCCATCTTGACCCCCCTCCATCCATAGTTTCCACGGACTGGGACTGGGCTCCATCAGAATGATATCTTCCCTTTAAAAAATGTGCGGCTGAAGATGAGGCTCCATTCCCTCTTTGTTGTTGAGCACTTGCTGCTACGACCATGACGAGGACGAGCATAATTAGGCTGAGAACTCTTTGGAGACGCATCCCGGACTGCCTCATGATTATAGTGTCTGGTCCTGGTGACAATAAAAAAAGAAATATAAGATGATAAACTTATTATCCACCACCACCACAATCTAACAAAATTTCAATTTACTTTTCTTTCCTTGACTTGAGCAACAATAAGATACGCGAGAGTGGAGTCAAGAATAGGAAATTAAAAAAAAAGCTATATGCAGTTATTAGCGAGCCTCTCTCTCTCTCTGTTATACTTTAAAATAGAATGCTAATGCTGCTGATATGATGCTTTGGTTTATGAGTCGTGTCTCGGTCAGTAGGCAGTGCAGTGGTTCGTGATCTTGATCTTGAGAAGAGTCGTGACAACTTGTGAGGACGGGACAGATAAGAGAGTGTAAGTTGTCCACAGTAATCACCAACAAAAATCCCACTCACAATAACAATAACAACAACAACAATCAGCTGGACACAATACAATGGCTACTTTACGTATTAACGATGACGATAAGTAGAGTATCAGGATGAAGATTTCTTTCTTCCCAACACATGTATTTTCATGTGTAGCTATTTATTTATTTATGCATATGGAGCGATTAGAGATTAAATATAATTATTTTATTAAAACTGAGGATGTCGTGCGCTCCGATTTTCAATTCGATTCTTCTCTCTACTAATAATTTTCAAACTTGCGGCTTTGATCACTCACTCAGTTTTTGTTTCACACTCGGTCAGCTTTTCTTACGAGGGATTTGTAATTCACACAACAAAATTTGGAAATTGCTTTGATTGTACGCACTCATTAATAATTTCAGAAATTCTTCAAGCTCGGAACGGAACGGAACGGCACCGGGAGGCAAGAGAAAATAACTATAGGACTGACAACTCGACCGTCGAAGCTGTGGAATGAAAACTAAAATACTTTTTTTAATTCCTGGGATTCCTTTATATATACTAGAAATATATGTGTCAGTCAGTGCATGACCAGGCAGAGAGACGGAAGACAGACTTTTGAGTGTTGAATTCTTGGAGAAGGACTGCATGTCAAAATTTCGAGAGTAAAATAAACAGTAGTTAAATACGCTATGCTAATATTGGCACTGGTAGAGTACATACTAAAAAATGCAACGTAATCGCATGCTCAAGAGATAAGATGTGTAGTAACTACATAACTACAGTAATATTTTTTTTTGAATTCAAGATTCATATTGTGGAATGGAGTGATGGTTATATATTATACACAGTATTAATATTTAATTTGATTAATTATCGATGGCCGTTTCTCATTGTTATTCCATTCCATATTCCACTAATCCGATTCAGATTCAGAAATTCAACCCAATAAGTCCAGTATATGCGTGTAGTAAATTGCATAGGTAACCTATTTTTATATATTATTATTATTATTATGCAGGGTTTTATTTCTTTGTTCATTGATCATATTGATTACATCGAGTACATACACGGAACATGACACAAGTAATGCTAAATCATTCCCGAAAATAGTACATGTAATGATAGAGTAGTTTGCTTAATTTTACTTTGAAAAACTATTATTATCACATACAGACAATTTAGTTATAGCTATATGTAGTGGTTAGTGGGGTCCGGGATCTTTCAAAACGGTACCCGTTGGCAGATAGGCACTTGAAGTGACTTTAATTTGACACATTGAAAGGAGGATTGATGTTGAATTATCTCACTTAAAGAACTTGTGCAAATACTCCAGATCCATAACAATATACTATGCTAGGATACCATTAAAACGAGAAGCTGTCATACACTCAGAAATCCCACTAGTCAGGAGTCACTCATTCAAGGAATCGTCCATAAATGATGTCACAGGTAGTCAGTGGGCCCCGTTAGGAATTGATGATGTTCCATGCTAAAGATAGCAGTTTAAAAAGCAATGTTATAGTGATGGCATGGAGTGGGAATGGGTGTCCTAAAAGAATGATAATTTGGGTGACATCGTTTATGGACCATCTCTTAGTGCTTCAGGTAGATAGAATTGACTACAAACTGTTACTTACATAGCATGCATGAAGAGTTTTTGGCAAAACGAGATAAGTACATCGGTGCACATTTTACAGGAAAAACGAGTAATGCATGAAAAGAGACAGGATTCTTTTTCTGATCTCAATTTTTTCTACAGGTACTGTAGCTGACGAAGCACAAGCAGTTTCGTAAATCTAGACTGGCTCTGAAATTTTTTAGAAAACCAAAAACTGCAATTTGTGTGCTTTTTACGTTTTGCCTCAAAATCAATGACTTAACATGGAGGAAAAAGCCCTTGAGATGTTTTAAGCTTTTTCAGTGAAACCAAACTATTTTAACTTTCACACTTTTTCTTGGATAAAAAGATTTACGCACGGTAATTTTAATGTCTTCTACAAACTACGAAAACACTGGAAAACCAAACTTAAATCAGAAATGCATGTTTTAGGTGGACTTATCCCTTTTTGCAAAAAATCGAAATTTTTACTGTTTTTAAACATTGCATTGGTTGAACTTTGACCTTTACCATTCAACACAGTAACGTATATAGTTGAATAGTACACAAAAAGCAAATAATCTCATTTTTGAAAAACATGGACTTGACCCGTTTGCCAACCAACTCTTCAATTGGTGACGCATATGTAGCAAGTCACGATCGCACCATCTTTGTATTACGGTTTACGGTACTAGACAAAGCTAATTATTGGCCCCTGATTTAAAATATAAATCGCTAGCAATCCTCCTCTTTGATTCTTGCTTGCATTTAGTATATCATCAGAAGGTAAGTATTGTTTTGGGTGGACGCTATGCTTCAATGTCAATAATCGGATGAATGGTGGTCTTCAGTTTTGTCAATTTCATTCTTATAGCCTTGACTATATTAAAGAAGTTCCACATTCCAAAATATGCTATTTCAAGAGAGTAGTTTTGCTATAATTATTTTAAATTATGTCGGTCGTGTCTTGGGCCATATTTGGATTTATAATTATTATGGTAGTTGAGGGACCAGTTTTACAAGCTATATAGTTAGTTTTTATTAGCTTTCTAGGATATTTTTTTCTGTTATATGGAGGGGTTTTACTAATTTTGGTTCGAAATTCTTTACGTTAAAGTGTCCTTATGTAGTCTTTGCGCCTATTAGCATTGACACAAGACGCATTTCTGTGCCTGAAGTGGTTCAACTTCAAAGGCGTCCGGGATTCTTGTTTTGATTGTCCTGATGATATATGTGTACTTAAGTGTTGAGCATCCCTGCCTGTCTATACATATCGTCATTGAAGACTCAAAATGAACCATTTTTAGAAACAAATAAAATTCACTATTTTCAAAACAGTATAATATCATAATCATCATGATCCTTAAAGCTTGTAAATAAAATATTTTGCACATTTCAAAAATGTGTAAATGGAATATTTTGCACATTTCAAAAAGGTGTAAATGGAATATTTTGCACATTTCAAAAAGGTGTAAATGGAATATTTTGCAATTTTTGAAAGACATGCAAATAAGACATTTTACACTTTTCAAAAAACATGCAAATAAATCATTTCGTACTTTTCAAAAAACATGCAAATAAATCATTTCGTACATTTCAAAAAACATGCAAATAAAACATCTCGTACTTTTCAAAAAACATGCAATAGAATATTTCGTACTTTTCAAAAAACATGCAATAGAATATTTCGTACATTTCAAAAAACATGCAAATAAAACATCTCGTACTTTTCAAAAAATATGCAATAGAATATTTCGTAATTTAAAAAAGCATGCGTTTAAACATTTGGCACGTTTCAAAAACTCGTAATATTTATTAAAATTTTACGTATCTCAGTCAGTATCTAGTATTTTTTTAGCATAGCTCATTTTAATTCCAGCATGATACTATATGGGACCTTTTGATTCTTCATTCTCACGATATATAATTTCGTAATGGGCTTCCACTATGTCAACTTATGACTGACTATACTGCTCGTGTTTACACTTCCCTTCGAGTTCTACGGTCTGGTTCTGGCCCTAAAATTTTAAACATGCAACTTCTGTTTGTAAGTGTAAACTCTTTATAGTATTTAGAATTATCATAAATTTGTCTTGTGGGTATATTTATCTTGATCTGTATAGGTGACTGACTCCTATTGAATTCAAGCGCTACATATGTATATCCTTCCCAAAAGCCAAAAGCGTCCCAACCCACACCTCAACCCATTCAATCAGTCAGTCATGAAATGAATCCGAGACGGACAACGACAACAATGCAATGATCGATATTCAGAACGTCAAAGCCCCTCACAAAAGCGAACATGAGTCAAATGGAAATGAGGAGTAGCGATCAATGGTAGACAGACTGGCGAGTCAGAGACGCTCTGCTATTTTTAGTACACAGTACACAATTACAGAATGGACACAGCAGTCGGGTAGGATCTGCAAATTTTAACTAATAAACGCTCATTTATGAACAAGATTCAAGAATTTAAGACTAATATACGACTCAGCATGGATGTAAAAAGGTATAAAATAAAAGTATTGTCTCCTTTTATCCCTTCCACACGTCTAGTCAGTATATCTATGTTTCTATGCATCTGTACACCAATATGTAAAACGCTCAAGCTCAGACAATACTTTTCACTTGGTACAAACTTAATGTTAACATTCGCTCTTTTTTTTATACAAAAGGAAAGCATTACAGCTCAACAATACTCATGATTATCTATGACAAGCCACAAGTATATACGCTAGTCCAGGGGCGGATCTAAAAGAGTATGCATGCCATTTGAACCCCCGAAACCCCCATAACCCCCCTGATAATTTTAAACCTACAGTGGCCCAAGCGTGGATCCAATCGGGAGGGGCTAAGTTGCTTTAGCCTCACCTTAAAGGAAATTTTTAACTTTAATTTGGGGAGATAGGAGCGGCCATTTTCCAAGATGGCCGTTTAACATTATTAACACCCCCCCTCATGAGCCTATAGATATCAAATTTAAGCTAGAATTAAAATGAGCTATGTCAAAAAAAGCGAAAAGAGATATTAATATCGAGCTTTTGAAAAGTGCAAAATGTTCCATTTAAGTGTTTTTAAAAAGCGCAAAATGTTGTATTTACATAGTTTTGAAAAGTGCAAAATATTCTATTTACTTGTTTTTTGAAAAGTGCAAAATATTCTATTTACTTGTTTTTTGAAAAGTGCAAAATATTCTATTTACATGCTATTTACATTACATCATTTTGGTTCTTCACTCACGATATAAGTCGGCAAACTTGGTTAAAATGCCCCTCTGTGTTAGCCTATTATTTTGCCCACCCCAAAACAAATTTTGTAACATCTTTTTAACCTGCCCTTTGTTGCCCACCCCCTGAATCCACGCCTATAATAAGGAGACTAGTAACTAGTCTAAATTTACACCAGAGTTTGAGTAGAATTGAGATTGTGTGTAAAAGCGCCTCAAGACTCAAGATTGTAGGTAAAGGTAAAGTTAAGTCACGCCAAAACGAATGATTGGAATTGGAATGATCCATATCTAGAATATGGACTACCAAATCAAACCCAAATGTTTTTGTCATGCTTTCTTTCTAGTCATGCCCTGAGTGGGCAGACACACACTAGACAGAAGCCCGATAATCCAATCCAATCAGACAAATGTGCTCAAACAAATGAAAATTTCAATGGAGAAATAATTACTTAACTTAATTACCAGTATTATTTTATACGTCAGTTTTATTTCGGAATTTAAAAAAATCACATGTACTTACAGACAGAATTATTGACAAATTCACCGGCAACCGACATATGCAATCATACTATGTGCCCCCTTCAGGGCTTCAGAACATAGTACTTTATAGATACGATGCAATTTATTTTTCTGCCTTTATACATGCACATAATTTAGCTTTGCATGATTTTGCAATTCTGAACGAATTAGGACACGCAATATGCCATTTTGAAGCTGTTAAAAAATTCTAACAAAATATATCCTTCAAAATGAAAACGTTCTAATTACATATGCTTTTAGAAAGTACTATAATTTTAAGTTATAAAGTTTTCATAAAGTTAAGCACGAACATGTGCTAGAAAATATATATTTTGAATAGTAAAATTTTGCCTTCTCTCACCAATTCAAACGCAATCGAATTCATATCGTCTGTGAAGAACCAAAATGACCCATATCCATTTGTAGCTAAAAACAATATCAACTATCTACAAAAATATTGAATGTCTTAAAATCATTTAAATAGAACATTTTACAATTTTTATAAAAGTGATGATATCGGCTCACTAATAGACCGGGGGAGAATGAAAGGGTAGGGGAATACTTGGCCAAAATACTAAGTGGTGAGGTGTGGTGTGTAAGTTGCTACAGTGTTGAAACCCTAAGGTACAAGTAAGTGAGATGTGTGTGGTATTGAGTGGATAAACGGTGCAATATGAGACTTGCCAAACGACAGGCTGGTATAGACTCTACAACTCATCCGCGTCCGGTACAGTTTGAATAGGCCTACCATTAAGTGTGCGACAAGAAAACAGTTACAACCTGTGTCTTGGAGTGCTAAAACTATTCTTAATTTTTAATTTCAAATTACTACTGAATAAAACTTTGATAACAATAATTTTGTGTGGGTTTGTTGAATTTAGGCAATATCCTCATTCAGGAATAGTTGTCACAATTAAATCAAATCATAAAATAAAATCAAATTAATTAGAATTTGTATTTCTTAATTAAATGTGCAATCCTCACATGAGGCAATCTGAGGCATAAATATTTTGTGAAAACCTAGACGTCTGTGTCTAGGAAAGAATTTGTTATTGCGAGACATGCCTACTCCGCAGAAAATTAATCAATGCAATCTAAAAAAGAATATCACAGTCGAGCATACAATACTTAAATACTACGGCGAATGTCCTCATTCCTTAAACTAGTTGAGACATATGTATGTACCTATATGTCTTAATACTTTTCAAAAAAACAAGTAAATAGAACATTTTTTACACTTTCAAAAAAAAAGTAAATGGAACATTTTACACTTTTCAAAAACAAGTAAATGGAACATTTTACACTTTTCAAAAACAAGTAAATGGAACATTTTACACTTTTCAAAAACATGTAAACAAAACATTTTACGCATGTTTCTCATTTTGCTTTTATGACATAGATCGATTTGATTCTAGCCTAAAATGAATATGGGTAATTTTGATTCTTCACAGACATATACTTATTGTTAGTGATGATGATAGATCTGCACTCTGAAATATGACCGGATATCTCAGCCTCAAGTCAAGGTGCCATGAAACAATACATTAGAAAATATGATTTGAAAATGCTTCTCCGGTGCTATACTGTGCTTCATGTTAAAGTATGGAGGGGTGAAATACACATAATGGCATTGCAGCTTAAAAATATGATATGTATGAGAAATATGATCTGGCCCTTGCTGCTCTTCATTATTACGTTGAAATTGTTGAATGAAAACTCAATTAACACTAGTTCTTCAGTATTCATCATCACATCGGCATAATTGGCAGTGAAAATGGTACACAATCCTATAAATACTATTAAATATTGCCAGCTCCTTTTTGTGGACAGAGACAAATGATTATACAAACCACTTACAAATACTGACACACAGATATACCCTTACACTTTGCTGTCATACATTTTACGAATATGTAGACTTTTACTGTCAGTCAAACACATCTCACCTGTCCTGGGCAAATAAGAATTAGGAACTCATTGAAACGTTATTCTTTCGCCACAATAGCCAGCGCAATGTACTTGCACTCGCACTCATGGCATTGTTTGCTGCGTGCGATATTGATGTGATGACTGGACGACATGATGGATTAAAAATTGACTTGTCCATCCTTCTTTTCTTTTGTTCTGTAGGAAGTAAGAAATAAGGGAAGTTCTGACTTGTAATTTAAAGCTTAAGCGACATCAGCCCACAACGGTATTGAGGCCTACAATTGACATCCACTTGACCGTTGAATCTTATACAAATTATTATGCACCGTATATATTCACTAACCAAAATACATTTAAAAATATATGCATGTAGAAAATGTGCTAATAACCCGTGACAAGTCCGAGTAAACTACCTGCTTAAGGTATAACACAGCCCAATATCCAAGAGTTTAAAATAAATTACGCTGCAATATTAGCATTCCCCATCCCTAGGGGTATGCATTGTTACCTTTTGTCACCATCTTCTCCTTTATCTAAGCGTTGAGTTGTTTTGCAGTACAGCAATTCTGGGGTTTATACAAACTCTGAAAACTGCAAACTGACAGTTTTGAGCCACGTGCCGGTTAAATACCCTTCTAAAGCGTGGAAATAGCATTTATAATGGACATGAGTGAATTTCTAAATAATTCGAGACGGAATAATTTAAGATGTTAGATTAAAACTATTAAACTAAATTTTGTACAATGATTAATAAGTGATTTTTATTCAACAATATGATGTAGTTTATTTTCAAAATTTTACCACATAGTTTTCAGTACAGTTTTTTTTTAGCAAGAATTTGTCAATACAAATATAATGTTGCTGAAAAAAATCTTGCACCTACCAAATCCAATAAATTGTGGTACTGTATCCCAAAAGTAAAATATATTATAATATAATAAAATTTTCGACTTTCGTTGCTCCAAGCTCTAATTCTAAACTTCAAGCTCTTTTAAGGCACTATAGGTATTGGTTGATATTAAGGCATTTTCAATAACTTCAATTTAAAAAATATATATTGTTTGAATTAATAGTATAACCTTGAATGTCACAAAAATATCTTAACTTCATGTCATTTATTAAACAGGATGTGTACTAACATTATTATCAGTATTTATTATCGTTGACAGCCTTAGAGTTATAGAGTATAAGTAACGCAGTTTAACGCTGCAGAGCTACCTCGCCTAATGAACCCCTTGCAAGACTACCGCCACTTACGGAACAGCAGTGAACTAATTTTCGAAAATCCAATGCAAAATCATACGTATTTTTTAATGGAATTATTTCCAATATGAGATTTATAGGCGCAAATTAAAGATAAATGCACAATTAACACTTTAAGATCATCAAATTGGCAGTGCCATGCCTGTGGTGACCGTAAAATTGATTCTCAGGTCGACGTATGTATTTCAATGAAAACCCCGTACGGCTTCGTACTTGGTCGGCTTCGACATCGTACGGAGTTTTCATTGAAATACATACGTCGACCTGAGAATCAATTTTACGGTCACCACAGGCATGGCACTGCCAATTTGATGATCTTAAAGTGTTAATTGTGCATTTATCTTTAATTTGCGCCTATAAATCTCATATTGGAAATAAAGCCATTAAAAAATACGTATGATTTTGCATTGGATTTTCGAAAATTAGTTCACTGCTGTTCCGTAAGTGGCGGTAGTCTTGCAAGGGGTTCATTAAGTAAATTCACACTTGTATTTTGTTTTTAACTACACGGGAAATATTCCATAATTATAATATTTCGCCTGGTGTATTAATTAGTTGTGATAAAATAAATTCGATGTATAATTTCATAAATTGCGCTGCCAACAATACTTTACAAAAAACATTTTTGTAAAACGAAATTTTATAACAATTATTATAGTATATCAACGTAAGTATATACATTTTATCGCAAGGCAATCATGACACTGCTCATGGAAGTGTTTGCACAAAGGATGTCCGCTGAAATCCGATGGAAATATAGTTTTTGAATAAGCTCATTAGCTTATTTTAAATTATAAGCAATGGCTAATTTTGAATCGAATTTCAGAATAGTAGTTCGCGGCGTTCGCGCATTAAATCTGCTTTCTTTAGATTAGAACAAGTATGTTCTACTAACAATAGCAATCGGATTCCCCCGATTAAATAATACGATGAGCTGTAGCGACGATGCAAAAGAAATCATACAAAAACAAGAAAAGAGTGAATAAAGTGAGTTATTGCTGCTGTTTGGAGAAGTGGTCAAATAAATCAAACATTTGATCAACTCTAACAAAATGTTCATCTATTAAACGTTTAGATATTATGTGATTATATAATTTAAAAACAGGTATGTTTCAGGTATTCAATATTAGTATCATTCAGGAAGTAAATGCGCATGGCACACTAAAATTAAAAAAAAACATTATGCTTAACTTTTGAATACAAACGAACGTTTGCTGCTTGTTTGACACTGACCAGATTTAGCTGACTAAAAAATTTTTAACAACACTAATCAATACATGAGATAGATGAAAGTACAACTTGCAATAAATTCCTCAATATATAATAGCAAAATTTAAAAACTTCGCAAATAGTATAATCACTGTGTATTTCATGATTTCAAGATTTCATCTTTATCATAGGCTAAATTGACACCCAACCATTTCTCGACTTCATCCACAGGTGAGTCCTTTCTGGCGGCGTAATCACAAATCTATGTTGAATAATACAATTTCAAATCGAATAGCAAGTATTTTCATTAAATAAAAATCATAACAGGATGTTGTAAAACAAATGCATACCTGATCTCTTTGAACTTTCCCAACGGCAAAATAAGAGGACTGAGGGTGGTGAAAGTAAAGACCGCACACTGAGGCGGCAGGAAACATAGCTAAGGAGTCCGTCAAAGTTATCCCTGTTTCCTCTTCTACGTTCATGATTTTCCACATAATGCTCTTCTCAGTGTGATCAGGTTGACTGGGATACCCTGGAGCTGGACGAATGCCCTAAGAAATTAAACTTTGTTAGACATTTAAAATTTTACAATAATGATGTCATTTCTTTGTTACGGCCTCATGTCTACTGCAGTAAGAACAACAAGGACAATACAAAAATAAAATGCAAAATGATGATTATTTATTCTACTAAATTTTCACAGCTTTCTCCGAAATGTTGCATTAGTTTCCTAAAAATAACACCCGACAAAATACTAATTAAATGCAAATGGAAATTCTAGTAATTACTTGGTATTTAAGTCGATGCAGGTCAGCAGTTTCCAGCTCCTCCACAGCATCGTAACCCCAGAGTTCTTTCCTAACTCGAAGATGCAGTTCTTCAGCAAAAGCCTCTGCTAATCTATCCGCGAGTGCTTCCGCCATTATGACATTGTAATCGTCCAACTCGGCTCGAAATCTGGGTTTCAAAATTGAGGGTGTAAAATCCTTCGTGCACGCAAATTAACGCTTCAATTGTTGATGTTTCTACTTACTGTACTGAACTGCTGTGTAAACTTACTTATCGGCTAACTCAGAGCATCCAAATCCAGCTGAAACGGCAAACATACCCACATAGTCCGTTACTCCAGAGCCTTCTGGTGCAATGAAGTCCGAAAGGCAAAGATAATTATCATCTCGCTCTTTAATAGCCTGTTTAATTTTTCAATTTATAATTTTAGACTCTATTTACAAGCAGTTAGCTCTAACAGGTTATGGAAATACGCACAGTTAAGTTTATTGTACCTGCTGGCGCAACCCGTGCAAAACTGCAATTGGTTCTGTGTCCACCCCTTTTTCTGGAGAAAATAACAAAATATCATCGCCTCTACTGCTAGCTGGGTAAAATCCGACAATTCCGTTCGCGACAAGAAGATCATTCTTTATTATTTTGTGAAGCAATGCCTCGGCGTCACCGAATACACGCTTTGCTTCTTCCCCTGTAGGAGAGGAAAATTCAAGCATTTCGTAATATGGCATCTCGTAATTTAGAGTTGCCTAAATGTAATTATATTGAGTTCAAACTTATAAGGCCAAAACAATTTAAAAACTACGTACCAACTTGAGGGTCATTAAATAGTTTAGGAAAGCCTCGATGAGGATATTTTCCACGTAGTTGCCACACATCAAAAAAAGGTTTCCAATCAATAAGGTCTTTAAGTTTATCTAAACTGTAATTTGAGAAAACTTTAGTTCCCAGAAAAGATGGTCTTTTCGGCTCAAAACTTGTCCAGTCCAACCGTAATCTTCTCTCCCTTGCGTTGTCTATGCTCATATACTTTTTTTCCTTCAAATTATCATAGTGATCTTCTCGGATTTCCTCATACTCCTCTCGTATTTCATCCATGAGAGTCTCCCGGTTGCATTTGTCGAGTAGATGAGAGCACTACAAACATCATTTACCCAGAAACTTAAAACCAAAATAATTGAAAAAAAAACTGAAAACGTCGAAAACTTCAACACTTCCATTGAAAATGTCTGTTTACTTACTATTAAGACGCTTTTTGAGGCATCCAAAACGTGAACAACTGGTTGAGAATATTTTGGAGCAATTTTAACCGCCGTGTGTTGCTTTGACGTTGTCGCCCCTCCAATCAACAAAGGAATAGAAAGCTGCATTCGTTCCATTTCGTGGGCAACATGAATCATTTCATCCAGTGAAGGTGTGATCAAACCAGAGAGACCAATTATATCTAGTTATAAATAGTCATGAATGAGATTTAGCTCATATTATATAAAACGCCATTACAAATAAAGAAATTACATAACATAGAAGTTATTTTAAGCTCACCAGCATTTTCCTGAATAGCTGTTTGAAGGATTTTATGTGCTGGACACATCACGCCTAAGTCAATCACCCGATAATTATTACATCCCAGCACAACAGCAACAATGTTTTTGCCAATATCATGTACATCGCCTTTTACTGTCGCTAATACCACTACGCCAGCATTACTTGCCACTTGTTTAGACGACTTGTTGGCTTCTTCGATAAAAGGAATCAAGTGTGCAACAGCTTTTTTCATTACTCGAGCTGATTTAATTACTTGAGGAAGGAACATTTTACCAGCACCAAAAAGATCACCTACTTGGCCCATTCCGTCCATTAAAGGCCCTTCAATTACATTTAATGGATGGTCAAACATGTGACGGGCTTCCTCAGTGTCCTCTACAATGTAAGCGTCGATACCCTAAAGCATAATTTACAATTAAAATACGAATAGTTAGAATTAGTTCTAAATATGGTCTGTAAAGAAACATGACATATTCGCCAAAGACAATAATAATAAATGTTTGAAGAGCACGACAAAAAAATGCATTGCAAAGCAAAAATACAATTAAAATAGTCCTTACCTTCACAAGCCCGTAACTAAGCCTATATTGAACATCTGTTTTTCGCCATTCTTCTTCCTTTTCCTCTTTCTTGCCAGCTTTCTTACTATTCTGTGCATACTCTAACAGTTTTTCGGTAGCCTGAACATACAAAACAAGTACATAAGATATTACCGATAAATAAGTATTAACTTTTACAACTCCTCAATTACTTAAGTCCTTACTCCCGGGTCCTTGTTCCAAATTATATCCTCACAAAGGTCTCTTAAAACAGGTTCGATGTCATCATATACAGGGAGGTTGCCTGCATTTACAATTCCCATATCCATACCAGCCTACATGAACAAATCATTCAGAGTAAATATATTAAATAAAAAAATACAAAAATACAGACTCGACTATTTCAAATAAATACGCTTCAAAATTTGGAATATAAATAGTACATACAAAATTTTTTAAAGGAAAAAACACTTCACGTACTTTGATAGCATGGTACAGGAAGACAGAATGCATAGCTTCACGAACTAACTCGTTTCCACGATATGAAAACGAAATGTTAGAAACTCCACCACTTATGCGAACTCCTTTCAGTTTACTCTAAAAATTAGGGAAATATTCATTAATATTAATAATGAATATAGTAACAGTAAGTCTTCACAATTCTTTAAATGCCTGTTGGTAACAATCTAAAAATAGTACACCGTACTGTACCTTAATTATAGTTGTAGCTTTGATGAAATTCACGCCATATTCATTATGTTCTTCCATCCCAGTGCCCAGAGTAAGAATATTTGGGTCAAAAATAATGTCGTACGGATTAAAACCAACTTTATCGACTAAAATATTGTATGAGCGCGTGCAAATTTCTACTTTGCGATCAACTTCAGTTGCCTGAAAATAATAACAGTTAACATTAGTAAGCATTCAATGAAAAGAAAAGAAAATATTTGAATTACACTCTAAACTTATGAAATCCTTTTAATACAGCTTTATTGCAACGATATTTAATTACCTGCCCTTCTTCATCAAAAGCCATCACAACTACTGCCGCTCCAAACCTTTTCACAATTTTAGCTTTGGCTATGAAATCCTCTTCACCCTCTTTCAAGGATATCGAATTGACGATACATTTTCCTTGAGTGCATTTCAAGCCCGCTAAAATGACTTCAAATTTAGATGAATCGATACACAAAGGAACCTACCATGTAAGGATAATCTTAATTAAAGGTACAATAAGAGTTTACATAAGAAAAATGTGCTCCCCAAACTATTATTAAAATAACATATTTTACAAGCAGTAATCTATGAATACAGAGAAAGGCGGAACCCTGCAAATTATAATATAAATAAAAAAATAAAACATAAATAAACTCCCCACCTTGCAAATATCTGGCTCAGATGAGATGAAATTTACGAATTTGGTCATTGCAGCTACCCCGTCCAACATACCTTCATCAAAATTTATATCCAGAATTTGTGCCCCATTTTCAACTTGCAACTTTGCTACTTCTAGTGCTTTCTGAAACAAAGAAAATTAACATCATCACACAGCATTCCTTCTGGGAGGAACAATGAACTATATTAATCCAGAACATACAATTAGACATTAGCTTTCCAATAAAAAAAGTCCTTTTGACAGTTTTACATATAAATAAGCTTACTTCGTAATTGTCTTCCTTTATAAGACG
This sequence comes from Dicyrtomina minuta, assembly GCA_949802685.1. NCBI lineage: Eukaryota > Metazoa > Arthropoda > Collembola > Symphypleona > Dicyrtomidae > Dicyrtomina > Dicyrtomina minuta. Next base: position 26,028,147 of record OX461812.1, on the reverse strand, counting down.
ACAGAAGAACTTTGACCCAGCAACATTACATCGCTCTCCAATATTCACAAAATTAGTATTTTTTCCAATAGTCATTGGTTCCAGCCCAGACAACATCATGTTTTCCTGATTTAGAGGTTGACCAAAAAGTCTTGGTTTTATATTTTCCACGGCCTTGGCAATTGCCCTGTAATGTAATGATTACACTTACTTAAGATTAGAAATTCAAGATTTGTGTGTGATGAGCCAGAAGTCAGAAGTGTCAAATAAAAGCACCTAATATGAGCAGGAGTGGTGCCACAACAGCCGCCAACAATGTTTAATAATCCGTCCTGAGCGAAGGTTTTTATGGTAGCTGCCATTTTTTCTGGTGTTTCATCGTACTCCCCAAAAGTATTTGGCAGTCCTAATGAAGTAAATAAATACATGCCCGCGTTGATTCGTATTACAAAAAAAGTACCACTATTACTATTTATGCGATGTAAGATGTAGGAAAGAGTAACTAACCCGCGTTGGGATAGCACAATACAGCTGCATTCGTCATTTTCCCGATGCGTTCAATAAACGGCCTCATTTCTTCAGCTCCTAGGGCACAGTTCAACCCAACACTGTCAAATTCAAACAATTTATACTTTCATGTATTTAATCGAACCAAGTGTCACCATTCCTCTATGCCACTCAATTGAGTCTACGAACTTTTTATTGTTGATGAGAGGAAGTTGATGGCGGTTTAAGGTTTGGATTTAAACAGTATTTCTGTATTGCCCTACTGATTTAAATAATACGCACGCCATGACGCAATGTACATCAACACCCATCCATTGTTAAATTAAATTCTGACCTGAACGGAAAGCAATGAGAAATGCTGACCACAAACGCTTCTCCAGTCTGTCCTGACAACGTCCGGCCGCTTTTGTCAACAATCGTACCAGAAATCTTTTTGTTAATTTGTGAATATAGTACACAATTTTATTACAACATCAATATCTTTAATCAGTGGTTAAATTTTGGCAACCAATACAATTAATATAATAATATATGTGCTTGCATCTTGTTCGGGAGTGCTAAAAAATTGTATTGCGTTTTTATTATGGAAAATGCATGCAATAATTTGTCACTCCTAGCAGGATACAGCTACATACATACCGTATATTCTATAATAGTACGCGGGTCTGAGAGGTCTCACTTTGAATAGTACGCGGGTCTATTTAACACAGTATTAAATGGCAGTACACGGGTCTGTAATAGTACGCGGGTCTGAGAGGTCCAAATTTGAATAGTACGCGGGGCGTACTATTATAGAATATGCGGTACATTAGATTATACAATTTATTATTGTAATTATCGTTAATTGTATATGGTAACCGAAGGCACACCACGCAATGAATTTTTAGTTACTTAAAATTAACTTACAAAAATGGGAACAGGGGCATAATTTTCAACTTCGAAAATTTCCTGAATTGCATAAATCGCTGCTTTGGAATTTGCAGTGTCAAAAATTGTTTCGACCAAAAGGATATCAACGTGACCGTCTAAAAGACCTCTGATTTGTTCTTTGTAAGCATCCTTCAACTCATCAAAGGCTAAAGAAGGAGAAATTTGGCCATTTTAAGTATTTTAGAGTGACAAATTTAAAAAAAGTAAAAGTAAGTAAAAAAAAAGTAGGAAACAAAGGAACGTTGGATGTGGAGATACTAAACTTACTAATATTTCGGTAGTAGGGCTTTTCGACGGACGGTGAAATTGACAAAGTTCGATTTGTGGGTCCCAGGGCACCAGCAACATATCTGGAAGTCTGACCTGCAGCATCATCTTTGTGCTCCTGGAGAAATTCTTCCACAGCCTTTCTCGCTAGCTGTGCCGACACTAAGTTAAGTTCGTATGCATAACCTTCGGTACTGTAATCAGCTTGCGCAATTCTTGTGGCACTAAAAGTGTTAGTTTCAATTATGTCAGCTCCAGCTGCAAGGTACTCCTAAAAGTCATGAAAAATCATAATTAATTCTCTTCAGTTGTACTCCGTATTAAATAATTGATACAAACAACGCAGTACGCAGTCTTAATAAATCAAAATTCGAAACCAATAAGTCTGGATTATTCAACCTAATTTACACTTTAGATTTTATCTTAGCACATAAATTAAAAAAACTGAATGCAGTATACACACAATAATAGATAATTTTAATTTCTTCAGTTATAATAAATAGTAGGTAGTATTATTACCTTATGTATATCAATAATTATTCTTGGTTGAGTCAAGCTTAACAAATCATTGTTCCCTTTCAAGGATTTCTCATGTTCCTTAAAACGTTCGGCGCGGAAATCATCCTCTTCCAAATGATGCTGCTGGATCATAGTCCCCATAGCTCCATCAATAATCAGGATACGGGAACTCAGCTCGTTCCGTAGATTAGGACAAGCCATGGTTAAAATTAGTTCACTCAACGGTAAACGTTAAACTATTCATTAACCTTCACCCGTACCGGCGTTATCCTCAGCACCTAAAAACCAAAGGATGACAATAATCAACTGCTTAAGTAGTTTATTTTAATATAGTTAAATGAAATTTGGTATTTATGGCAAAAACCATTCTTGAAAGCCATTTAAAAATTCTTAAAACGCGAGGGAAGTATTAGATTTTACTATGCATTAGTGTGGAAGCAAATATGAAACAGATACAAAACTGGATAGTCATATTGTCATATCATATCCTTCGTTTATATTAAAATGTATAAGCCACACATACTGGCTAGGTTCTTAAAACATTAAAACGAACTACATTCATCGAAACAGTTAAGGAAATTTCAGTGTTTGATCACCAAATCTGGCCCTTCGGTGTCCATTAAGTAATACGGTAAAACATTAGCACTAGCTAGAAAAATTAAGTTTTCCTGGGGAATTTAATTAACAACCAAGTACTTCAACTATAAACGTTAACAGTTAAATGCAAGCAAATATTTCTACCCATTTTAAATGCAATATATTAAATGCCATACTAGGTTTCAATGATTGCGTTACGTTTTGGAAGTTCCGTGACTGGCATATAAAGCTCCACTGACGAAGACTGAGCTTAATAAAAGTTTTAAGTTAGTTTATTCAATATTCAATAAACCATGTAAGTAGTAAAAATATGATGAGGGGTATCAACTGTCAACTATAGCATATTAGCATGGCTTGATAAAGACCAAAGAAGACGGTTAGGCGTTGGAGATAATTAACCCAAATTTAATGATGGGAGACAATGCATTGATTATTAGCGAATCGCAGTCAACAGTCACTGTTGTAGTGCAGTCAACAGGTTATGCTGTTTGCCAGTCAAGATTATAAAATTGCTTTATTAAAGTCAAGTTACCTTATTATGGGTTACAGCAATCTAATATGATGTAGACTGTATAGACACCTCATTCACTCATGGAATCAATACCGAACAGTTGGCAGTGGCTAACAGAAAGTAATAAAATTATAGTTGTAGCAACTAAAAATGCTATTTCGGTTATGGAGAATCAGGTTAACTTTAGAGGACGCGGTACCGGGCAGCCGGAATTGACTTACACACTATTACACAGCAACAGCTATCAATCAGTTCATCTTAAGTCAAAGTTCTTAAAGTTCAAGTTTAATTTTTGAATTTCCCTCATTCGTTCCGCCGGGAGACTTATTCACGTTTTAGAACTATGTCGTGAGGTAAAGTATTGCAATGCAAAATGCAAATTATAGTATTATCCTTGCAAAATGGAAATTAATTAGATTAGTTTTGTACTCGTACTATATTATTCTGACTACTGAGTTTATTTTATTAATTTAAAATTTTGAATTTCGTATTGCTTATAATTTATTTTATAATGAAGCTTTCGTTTTTACTCTGTGTAGTGTAGTTTTATGAAAACAATAATTATTCTTGAAGTAGTCAAAAGCAATGCAATGCGAAAAAGGCAGCAAGGGTCTATTTAGTGGAAAACAACGTTATTTAAAAATGAAAACTACGTATTTCACATTATTGATGTTTATGATCACCATCAACCATAAATAAATTAATACACTGAGGACAGGACTACAAAACCATGACAAATTAGAAATAAACTTGTATTAATCTGGTGTGCTGAATGCTGGTTGGTCTACCGGTAATTTAATGGTACTTAAGTATGTAGAAAGTAGTTTTTCTCGTCTAGTTACCCAGTCAGTACCAACGCCAACTACGTTTTACTTTTTACCCTTCAACCACACTAATGAGAGATCAGATTCTCCCATGAATTATCAGATAAAAGAAGCTCACTTGCCAGCCGTATCCAGTTTTATTGCGACATACAATATTCACGTATATTAGTCATACAGGTAGTTACAGGTATTCATATATAAGTTAAGTATTGTATGCCCCAACTTCGTAGGCTAAGAAAGAATTATATATTTTTACATACCACTTGTTGCTACGTTTTTGGATGTCTGATGCTATGGTTTTGGCCATTTCTGGTTGTTTACTAGCGACCAGAAATGTTACTGAAAATTGGTGAATTTTACTACAAAAGTGATATGAAAATTGTAAGAAAACTGAACTAACTGAAAATCCACTGTTTAAGTGGATGGAACAGAACAATACGACAGAAGCGAATGAGTGTTCAGACCCGCTGGTCACGCTAATAAGAACCTCATGAAGCTGAGAAATTATGTGAAAATACTGAATTATATGATTATTCTTGTTAATTTACTTATTTCTAATAAATCGCTTTCTCATTGAATTTAGTCTATTTGGCCGCTACCAAATAGACTTTTACGCAAGCAACTTTATTTCTAAAACGTCGTGTGGCGTTTACATGGTCCTTCGAACCGGATACCTGAACTAGACTAGGGATTTACACTCCCATGTTCTTCGGTTGACGGGGGGAGAATTCGAGATCCTAATAAGTGGTCAACCAGAAGAAAAGTTTGATTTATTTCCAGCGGAAGAACCCATCGAATTGCTGATTTGTATTTGGAAGTATTCTGGAAATTTTTCTCTCGCATTGAACTTGAACCATTGGCTGCTTGCCACATGGTCCTTCGACACCTACCTTGCACCAACCTAGGGATTTACAACCCCTGTTTTCTGGACTGCTGGCTGCCTGCCACGTGGTCTTTTGACGCCTACTTTGAATCAACCTGGGGTCACACCCCTACTAAAGGAAGATTTCTGCTGTGGGATTTGCAACCCCAACTTTTTACTTTGCTTCGGTTGACGGGGGGAGATACAGTCCTACCAAGTGGTCAATCCGAAGCAAGCATTGCGTCAACCTGGGATTTATAATCCCCGCTTTCCCCGTACTCCGTGTTTGCTACAGAAGTCTTTGTCAGACCGCTGTTCTGTTTTGGAAGTCTTCTGGACATCGGACGGGCTATTTTTTGTCTTCGGATTTGTGTGATAGTCGGACTTGGGCAAAATCGCTCGAGGGGCTTCCACATTTTCTGGGGTCACGCTCCTTAAAGTATTTGTTTATTGGAAAATTGTCTGCCGCAATTTTTGGCGGGAAATTCAAAATTCAAGATTTGATTTTTGGCCATAACGTCTTATCTTCCCCAGAAACCGTATCTTATTGACTGCTCGCTCATTACTAGAAACTGTTTCTGCATTTTTCCTTCTAATGGCTGATAACGCGGATGTGCCGTACAGTACTCGTTTTCCCGGAGGGCTGCTATCTCGGCTGCTGGCGCCACCTGTTGACGGGGGGAGAAGGTGTATAGATTTCGATTTTACAATGGGAGCTGCTCATCGTTTATCGAAACCAAGATCAAGTACGAAGTCAACAGTGTCTACCAGCATCTTAACTAAGGACAGTGGGGCAAGGTCAGACAGGTTAATGACTAACACTGAGATACGTCAAGTACTACATGAATTAGACGAGCGTAAACGCAAGAGAGAAGAGTCACGTGTTAAAAGGGAAGAAGCGCGTGAGCAAGAGCGTCGGACGACGGCGCATGCGTCATCAGAAAATGTATGCGGTGCACTTCACCGAAGTGGTCGTAGCGAGGATCAGGGCAATGTACTGGCCCGATGGAGATTCCCGAAAGAGTTTCCCAAAGGGGTACGACGCGGAGTTCCCAAGGCTTCGAATAACGGTGAAGAAGTGCAGGCTTAAATGTTACCAAAATCTGTTCTTTGAAAACTAAGAAAAAGATTGAATTTGAAAACAAAAAATTGCAACGCTTGGAAAATGCAATTAAGCGAGAGACTGATCGCTATAATGAAAGAAGATCAATTTTACTTTTGGAAATGGAGTTTCATGAAGACAGCTATGATCTTCTCTGCAATCAATCAAGTCAAGACAGTGTTGCCAGCTTGGAGCACCAAATAGTTTTGCTTGATAGCAAATTTGTAGACGACAGGGCAAAGCTTCAAGATAAATACAATGTCTGCCAGCAGGCAGCAATGCTCCTGCAAGAGAAGCTAGCTATATCAGAACGACACCTAGCGGAAGAAATATGTCAACAGCAGGTGAATATTTCTAAATGTGAGTTAGACTACGCTAAGTCTAATTCAATAGTAAACACTCTGCAAGATGACGACGCACAGATAGCGGCACTAATAGAACTGCCGCAAGATGGCGCAAATTTTGAAATTGGAAATGAATTTCAATTGGCAACTGAAGACAAGAGTCATTATATGGCGAATGCTACTGAAGTTGAGTCAGTGAATGCGTTTGACGGTGGGGAGGACTACCTACAAATTTTGAATTTTGAAGGTATTAAACTTGGGTCAAATCGTATCACTGAAGGAGAACGACCACAGAATTCAGCTCTGAAGTCTAACGTAGACATTTTAATTGAGGAAAATGTAGACTTGTTTTACCACCAGATGTCGCTTACAACGGCATTAAATGAAAATGATTTAATTGATTTTTCATCGGAACATTCACTTGTAGAAAGTACATGTGAAGAACAAAGCGAGTTGTCAGATTCCAAGACTGATGATGTGAAAGAAGACTTTAAAGACGAATTACGTGAAGTGAACATCAACGAAGCACAAAATTTTGAAGAAATTAATGACTTGAAACTGATCGTAGAAGAATTTAATTCACTGAAGATTTCAAGTTCTAATTTTGAAAATTCATCAGTGGACACGGTTGTCAGTTGTGGGAATTCAAGCAATGATTACACAGGCAAACGTGTATTTTCTGTTGGTTCGTTGGTTGAGGCTGCTAAAAATGTGAAGAGTGATCAATTTGCTGAACGTGGTGATGACGAAAGTGGAACTATGACCTTCGACCTATCGTCTACTTTTGGTGTCATTTGGGTTATCAACGAAAGAATGAGGCTACGCTTTAATCATTTTTCTATTTCCCCTGATTCTAGGAAATATGATTTTGGCAGCAGCAAAAGTATTGGGGCAATGTTGGATATATTCGAATTATGGAATAACTGGATGAGTAAGTCCTTGCTTGGGTGCTCAATCCGAATTTGTATGATGGCTGATCCTATATGCACTTGGACTGTTACCCGAATGGTACACGATCCTGGAATTTCCATTAACAGATTTGCGTCTCAATTTGGCCGAACTTTGACGACTTTGACCCGACTGTATAAAACTACGATTACAAGACAGGAGATCATATCATCAGGACATCGGCGGGGAGAATGTTGCTACGTTTTTGGATGTCTGATGCTATGGTTTTGGCCATTTCTGGTTGTTTACTAGCGACCAGAAATGTTACTAAAAATTGGTGAATTTTACTACAAAAGTGATATGAAAATTGTAAGAAAACTGAACTAACTGAAAATCCACTGTTTAAGTGGATGGAACAGAACAATACGACAGAAGCGAATGAGTGTTCAGACCCGCTGGTCACGCTTATAAGAACCTCATGAAGCTGAGAAATTTTGTGAAAATACTGAATTATATGATTATTCTTGTTAATTTACTTATTTCTAATAAATCGCTTTCTCATTGAATTTAGTCTATTTGGCCGCTACCAAATAGACTTTTACGCAAGCAACTTTATTTCTAAAACGTCGTGTGGCGTTTACACCACTCATCTGTGAATGTGTGAAGTATGAGGAATAATATATTTGATGAGTCTAGCTTCATGTCGCATTAGATGAATATGGAATGCTGATGAAGACATAGCACAGACATACTACGTGTGAAGTATGTATGAGACGGATGTTTATGTCTTGTCGCTTGTGTGTGCGACTTCAAGTAGAATTCAAGTTCAAGTTCTATTTTCATTATCATTCTTTTCAATAGACATAAACATTGACGGCAATATTCCTTATTTGTATATTGCGACCAAACACTTTATTTTCTTTAATTCTTTAGAAGAGTTAAACCGATGTAGAAATCACGGAATTCTCTAATTAATTAATTATTAGGACAATTCGTAAAGTATCACAATTTTTAAATTAATGTGTCTGGGTAGAACCATTAGTTTAAGGATATTGGTAAATCATGATGAAATCTATTTACTTAAATTATAAACTTGACAATTGTAAGAATGCGGTAGTCTTAGTCTTTGTCAAGCCACAACAACCAAATTCATAAATTGTAATTATCATTGTCAATTGAAGAGAATAAAAATCAATCGTGAATCTGTGATCATGTCAAGAACAAGTCTTCTGAGAGTCCAGGATCCTTTTCATTTACCCTCTTTGCATCCCCATATATCTGCGGTGTTCGTTTGTAGTCAGCTCATTAAAGCATACTTACCAGTTTCTTTAATCTCGTTTATACCAACTGAGTTATTTGGGTCCCACACCTAACGTGGGCGTTATCAGCACTATCCGACAGGTTTACTGGTTACCTTACTTTATCCTAGTATTTTCATACAAAGTTAAAGTTTCAAACCTTAACAAGTTTCCAGCCTGACCTGACGTGGTTTAGAACCAGAACTATAATATAATACCAATTATTAAAAATTTGCTGTAATTTTAAAATGCATAATTTTACATACTTATAACTACGTGTGTAATATTTATTTAGTGCAGGTGCCGCTGTCCCTTCCCACCATCCAACATAAAACCACAATTCATTGCATGTTTGTTAGTTAACACGAAGCAAAAATGTGATATAATATAATTAAACTGGTTGAGTAATAATATGTAATGCACGACAAATCCAAAATGTAAAATGCAAATATTTTAATGACCTTAACATGTCATCTGTAATAAATTAACAGCACTAACAGCAGTACATAGAAGAAGCCGTCGTGTGATGGTAGACGTAGCCGTCCCGCCCGTAATGGACTTGGGACGTGTGGTGCTAGTAGAATTTAATTTTTGCCGTTAAAGAAAACTGAGGTATTTGAATTTCTCACAGAATCTAAAACTTCACCTCAATGTAGTTATATATAGCTTATTACAACGGTAATTCGCAGCATAAAATCTAATTATTCAAAAATGGCAGTAGAAGCTATGTGCATTAGAGAGATAGCAAACTTTTATTTACAGCTGGCCCACTATTACGCTTGCCATTAAGACAGTAAAAACAAAATAGATTATTCTTCACACGTTAATTAGGATTTTTGTAAAACAAAAGATAACATTATTTTAAATGGTCAACTTGAAATCATCTATGGGGTAAATTCATATTGTATAAATGATTATGGGCGATTCGGCATGATCCTCGAATTCTAGCAACTACGACTTCTTCAATCATTCTTGATGGAAGAAGCAGATCTTTGAGAAATGGTTTAAAGAACCCTGATTGTTATAGTGCCCCTATATCACCAACAAGAAGTCCAGCCACCTCCAACTTCTTCAGTTGGTACTTGTCCAGAAAGTACGGCATGCAAATGCAAAGATTGTAATAATGAATAATGAGCCTGCTTTTCTATATATTAACTTCTTCTGCTTGACTAAAGGACTGCTCCATACGTATTGTTAGATCCAGAATGTACTCTGACTGCAAATCTTTTCGCCAGCAGATGATGTAAACCCTTTTTAAGGCAACATCAGTCATTTTTCTTCATGCACAATCCAGCCTAGCGCTCTCACTAGTCGGATGATTCTGAGAACCACGTGACCCCAGGGGGTCAATCAAATTCAAATCAAAATAAATAGTAAATTATCATCTAAAAATAAATATCACCATAAAATTCTTTCTTGAAAGGAAGTCAGGAAGTAATCCTCATATTCCGTGGTGAGTTTAAAGTTATGAGCCTCTCTGTAATTATTATGACTTTACTAAATGAATATGCAATACGAACATAAATCTTATAACCCTACAATAGAAAGGAAAAATGCCTTCGGTTTTAAAATCGTCGTGCATTTATTTGAGCATCTATTAAAGCAAACATAACTTACTCAGTTAGAATAATTATATTAAACACTATAATTTTTGTTGAAAGAATAACACTAAAGAATATTATAAGAGTATATTGTACATATTTACATGAAAATACAAAACGATATAGTATTAAATTTATCCACACATCACTATATCATCCAAGCAATGAGATGTTTATTTTTTTATAATCTAACCGTACAAGAAATCTCTTACTACCTACGTCCTTTCCATTTATTTCAGATAATACCGTAAATTACTTACATTAAATCATAAATAATTATCCTTCCCTGAAGAGATGACCAAAGAAGACAGTGAGGCTGTTTATGTGTCTCCACTCATCTCAGACCGTTGTGTCGGATACTCGGTCCTTATAAGTACTGCAGTGCCCCATGCCAGAGTGTACAACGACAGCAAACATTTGTATCATAACTCAAATATCTCTTTCTTTAGTAGGAATTAATCTGTAAAGCGTTCATTTGATAGATGCAGTTGCACATGTCAGGGTCGTGCTGAAGTTGCTGCTGACCTCCTTGGGGAATTAAACTACCCATACTCCCAAGACTACAGCCGTCCAATTCACGGTACATAGGAACATTAGTCCACGATGACACAGGCATCTGAAGTGGAACTGGAGGAGCACCCGGAGTCAATGCAGTCCAAGGACCGTTTTGTCCACTAGGATCTACTACATAAGCTGTTGGAACGGCATTTCCCCCATTGGTACTGTACATGTGCTGACTACTTCCCGCTGGTCCACTCGAAGACGCTGGAAGTGAAATGTACGCAGTCCCAGGTGGAAGCTAAAAATATTAATAAAATTTTCAAATAAAATAAATAACGTTACATTATTTATGGGTCTTAACTATTTACCTTTACACCCAACACGACTATGAAGCTAGTTAAAACAATCTTGTTAAATAGGATAACTAACAAGGATATTGGTGGAACATATAAACCATTACTCATGTCACTCATGTGCATAAGATGGTCCACCTCATACACGATATTTTAAAGCACATTCTTGTGTTGCCCATATCCTCATTAACTATGTGACAATATAATACAACCTGTGAGCGCTCTAGTTTTATTTCTTGCTAACCGTATCGAAAAACGCACACAAAACAACAGTGCATATGTTTTTTTTAATAACAATTAAATATTTTTATCTGAACTTTCGTTGACACTCCAGGATGTCACTCAACTCAGTGAGGAGGAAGTATAAGAGTTGGATTGAGTAGACAGATAGGTCAGCTCAGAATGCTTTCGCAGCGGGGGCCGCGGGTTGATGAAGTAGTTGCAATGTCCCATATGAGGAGGACCCGTCTGAGCCAAGGGCGAATCAAGGGGGGGGGTCTAAAGTGGAGATAGAAGCGGCGCCACTGGTCTGAGCTAAAAATTGAATAAGGGAAGTTGGAGTCACCCATCTCTACTATGGTAATGACTCAAATAACCATTTACAGTTGGAGGGCAGCACTTCCAGCTGTCACGCCAATTGTGGACCGCCAGATCTCCTGAGATAAGTGTCGTAGAAATTTCTACTACACAAAAAGGGGGCTCAAAATAGTAAGTCGTACCTGTTGGTATCCTGGATACGGCGTTGGGATGTAGCAGACTTGCCCGGTAGGAGCTGACGAGTACATGTGTTGTAGTCCAGGTTGAGGCCCTTGGTAATTAGACTGGCTAAAGTAAGGGTCATATGGTTGCTGCTGATAATACTGTCCAGAAGACTGTCCATGACCACTGGAAAAGTAAGGAACCCCAAATCCTGTAGTCGAAGTGCCATCTAGGGCAGATGCATAAGGTAATTCATGAGCGCGACTGACGGGAATCTAATCATTTTACATATGGAAAATCAATTTTGTTTCAATCGTGTTTTAACATATTTTAAACTATAATTAATTTTTAATAATGATGATTAACTTAGTATTTATTGTGATGATCTACACTTACGCCATCACTGACAATTGACGGTTGCTTCTTTACCGCTGGAGCAATATTAAGACGCCGTTCACGATGAATAATTGGGTCAATTTCCTGAACAAATAAACCACAAAACTAATTAAATGCATCGAGAAAGTGATTTGTAAATACAGAAAAAAATAAATGCATGCAATAGAATAATAACAGCAAACTCCATTATCTCAGGAGAACTAAGAATACTTAGCTTTTAGTTTTAAAATACCACATTAATTGTATTTGATGTTGACTACCTTTTCATTTATAGCGATGTACAATCGCTTCGCCTCTTCTTCAGTCTCAAAAGTGACAAATCCATAGCCCTTGGATACCCCTGCTCGATCAACAATGATTTTAGTTGCTCTGACCTGTCCATAGGGAGAGAAAAGATCTGCCAGTTCTTCTTCAGTCGTTGAGCTGGAAATCCCTCCTACAAAGATTCGATTTGGAACAAGAGTGCCATACTTGGGTGCAGCCACACCATACATTTCTGGTTTGATGCCTAAAGACTGACTTCCGTACTCATCGGAATGATCCACGCCAACATCACTCGAGTCACCATTTCCCAGCATAGAGATAGAAGGGCAGCTTGTGCTCCATTTGTCAATTGGAGTTGACGTGGCCCGACGACCAGTGTCAACCAAGTCAGATTTGGAAATAATACTACTATCATCCGCACTTGAACTCTCCATTAATTTATCTTCATGAAGTTCCAAAGAAGAAGAATTCATCTCCGAGCACTCAGACTTTAAAGTAAAAGATTTTTATTGATTTACATCCTGACTTTGATTTACTTTTAGTTTCCTCTTAAAGGGTATTCCATATATCTCGTATACAAAATAGGAGCGAGGGGGGGGGGGTCAAATACTAGATCACATTCAGAGAACAGAAATCAGGAGCTATACCTCCTGATTTCTGTTTTATGGATCCCATTTGCATACTATAAATGGATTGGAGGGGGGGGGGGTTCAAGCCATTGATCACGTATACACTACCACATTGTGAAATAAATGAAAATCACTATTAAATTTTTGTAAAACGTTTAAAAACTAAAATTGTGATTTTTTGAACTTTTTCCAGACAACACGACCTGCCTTGCAAAGTGTAATTTTAGACAGGAAAAATGGTTATGTACCCAAGCAACATTGTGAATTTAAATAGTCGTTTATAATACGTTGCAAAATGTAAATACGATGGTTTATAAAACGTTTATATATAATTCAGATTTAGTAAAATATTGGTTAAAATATGGTTTAGATGTCCGGGCAAAATAACGTTTATGAGTAACCTATTTTCAACGTTAATGGTAAACGTAATTTATAGTATGCGTTGATGCTAGCCTATATTTTAACGTTTACACTAAATTCTATTTAAACGAAGCAAACTATAAATTAACGTTGTTTCAATGTTATTGCTTTTATTAAATACTGCAATTATACTATTTTTAAACAATAAAAAATATGAAAATAGGTAGAAACAAAAAATCCATTACTCATACAATGCAGTTATTAAATAAATTTAATAAATGAACAACTTTGCATTGTCAAGTTTTTATTTTTTAGACCCACATAAGTTAAAGCAGTTAAATAAATAATTAATTTTTTAGTGTAATAATAACTGCAATGTAAACTTGGTGGCAAATAGCAAATACCAGTATTTTCATTTATGCTGACGCTTTTTCTGAAATTCAGGGTCGCAGTTGAAATGCTCATATATTTTTCTGTTTTCTAGTCTTGCTAACCAACTAGTACCTACATGCAATCATGGGCGCCTTCCTATAAAAAGGGCCTATAAAATAGGCTAGGATGTAGGAAGGACGAAAATTTGGGCGATTGTAGGAAGGCAAAATAGGAAGGCAAGATTTTTAGCCTTTTTTCCTATAATATTTGCCTCAAAATAGGAAGGCCGTAGAAGTGAATGGAAATTAAGGATAGGCAAAATAGTCCTACAAATTTATAGGAAGGGGTTTAATTGTTTAAAATTGCTCAGAAGTTACTAAACTGAGGCAATACATAAATACAAATGCATTTTTAAAAATTTTATATTGATTGTATTGCATAAATAAATGGCAATTCAACAGTGGCGATTCTGCCATTGCAAAATGTCCGCCATAATTTAAATTCAGTTTTTGTCCTTAGCTAGTAACACAAAAATGCATATAATATTCAGTGATGATTAACAATGAGAATAGCATGCTTATATAATATACGACATCTAAAGTCCAAAGGCTTACCAAGGGCATATAAATTACACGCCCGAAGGGTGCCGACTTTTAGGAAGTTGCAATATTAGATTGCTTTTAGAAAAAACTTAAATTTACTTAATTGCTTAAATAGCGACAATCTAGACTGTCAAGTAACCTTGATTAATTAATTTAGCTGACGACCAACTGAGATCTGAAATTGAATATTTTCTGGCAAATCCAGTTTCTAATAATTAAAAATACGTTTGAGATTTGCCACTTACACAATCATGTGCAGCCTTTAGGAAAATAGGAAGGATTTAGGCTGAATACAGGCAAAAATGTAGGATATAGGAAGGGTTATATTGGTCCTTAAAAAGTAGGTAGGAAATAGGAAGGCTAAAGCCCCAAATAAAGGATTTAGGAAGGAGGAAATTCAAATGAGGACTTTGTTAGCAAAACGCGTTAAGTCCATGTTGCACAACTTTACAGGAACCGCAAATTTTGATAATCATGTGAAAACGTGAATATTTTTTAAAATTTTTTTCTCCCGTAACTGCGTAGTACCAGATGTATTAGTAGCCAAAAATACTCAAATCTGACCCTGCGTGGTAATTTTTTAAAAATGATTCAAAATTTTGAAATCATGGACTTAACGTGTTTTGCCAAAAAACCCATAAGAGGCATGCAAAAAAAGTATACCTTTTGAATTATATTCAATTGTATGCTGATTTCGAATTGTAAACTTGAAGTATGAACTGTACATTTCAAAAACATGTAAATAGAACATTCTGCACTTTTTAAAAACATGTAGATACAACTTTTTGCACTTTTAAAAACCCATTTAAATTTAACGTAACAAAAATTATAAAAGCTCCGTATTCTGAAGTCTGGCGCAAATCTACTACTCCTAATGAATTTACCTATGTTTGCTTAGGGATCATCTACAAATGACGTCATCGCAAAATATTCACTTTTAATATACCCTGTGCTCCCACTGATAATAATAAAAGACTTTATTCGTCAACTGCTTTCATTACAGAAAGTTGCCTAAAAGACACAGTATACGGATCAAGGGGTTCACATTCAAAATGAAATTTTATAGGTTAATTCGGCAATATAATGTTGTCAATAAGAATATATTTTATAAATATTATGTCGAAGTACTATGTTGCGGTGTTGAGTATAGATGCTGCTGGCATATTTGTGATGAGCCTTTTAGGATTGCAATCACAATATCTTCGATTATTGATTTCGGGATCTGGTACGTGGAAAGGAAGTTGTCAAAGAATTTGCTGATTGTTCCTCGCGCCCCAAAGTATAGACCAATAGTTGTTACGGTGCTGAGGTTGAAATGATTTTGGAAGTACGGGATACATGGGTCATAGATGGATTTTTTTTCCTCGTTGACTAGGATGGCTTGGTTCTCATCGGCTTCAATTCTTATGGTCTTATGGTTACAGATTAATCATATTTCTTAAATAACTATCGCTAACATAGGATGTCACATCAAGTTGACCCATTGAACCTACCGATTACGTCATTTGTGGACGATCCTCTACGTCTTTATTTTCGTGATAAAAAAACGACTGTTCTTTCGTACAATTTCTTAATTACGTGGCAACCTATTCTTCAAACTTCTGTTTTTAAAACACTAAAGCTTTCAAATGTACCAACAAAATGTTGTTTTTCTCACATATCGATCTGTTAGGGATCGTCCATAAATGACGTTATCGGTAGGGTACATAAATCTTGTCAGGTAGTGATGACATGCCGTGTTAAAGATAGCCGTTAAATGCAATGTTACAGTTATGACATGGTGATGAGTAGAACTTTGAAAGATAATTTGGGTGACGTCATTTATGGACCATCCCTTACGAATAGTTCATGCAAATTTGATATTGAAACGAATAATTTTCGTTTGATTATGAATGGGTAAAAATATCGACGTTTTGGGCAATCTGGGGTATTTTTTATAAGAATCAGTTGTTTTCAGGGTTTAGTGGACTTAACGTGTTTTGCCAACAAACGACTGATGGACTTAACGTGTTTTGCCAGAAAACGGTTTTTGAGCGAATTATTTAAAATAGTTCCAATGACCTTTGACCCCTAATATTGCACGGTGTGAATTATATGTACTTAGTCGTTCTTAAGCACCAATAATCTCAATTTCTGAAAAAATGGACTTAACGCTCAAATGTAGGAAATAGGGAAAAACTAGGTAGGCAAATCAAAAGCCCATCACTGCCTACATGGAAAATTTGAAACAAAAGAATTTGATTTAGGTTTGGCATTAATACTAATTGGTGGTTAATAAATCGTAAATTCTTTGAGATTGAAAACATTTATCGATGCTGTTGTATGGCAAAAGTATGCTGCGCTCAACCTACCATTGGATTTCCGTCTTCAATACTCTTCGTCTTCAAATTTCAAATTAAAGAAACCGCAGCTAGAATTAGCAGAAAATACCTACTAGAAAATTGTAGAACCGCGACTAGAAAACAGAAAAATCCTCTAACAGCAGTAATAGCACTAAAGAAATGCCGAATGCCAAGCCAATGTTTCTGTTATGGATATTTTGCTATTGTTGGAGACGTTGGAGTTGGAGATTGAATGAGTATCAGGTATTATAGCAGGTAGTGGCTGTACTGACACTGGCAGTGGCAGTGCTAAATTTCAAGGTTGAATTTTAACTTAAATTAAAGCTTATTAGTTCAAAAATTTATAATTTAACATAACTAAAAATTAAATACTCAATACTTTGATTTAAATACTCAATATATTGAATATTGAATGATTGAATCTTGAATCCGTATCCGTGCACAGTGCTTTTCCGTACTCAGTACATGATAGAGCTGAATGAAAATAAACTGACAGAATGCCACTCGTCTCTCCAGAACAAGAGAATACCACTAAGAATGATCGACACATCAGCATTTCCTTACTGTGTTGTCGAAACATCATTGCAGCTACTTTTATTATTGAATTTATCAAACAAGTCGCACACACTTTGCCTCGTTGCCATGGGCACATATAATACTTGAATACTTCATAACTTCGTCATACTCATAATAGGAAATAGTTTCCATTCGAAGTTAGTGATAAAACTGATAAACATCGTTTCTACGGTTAAAATCATATGTTGCCATGTACACAATTATTTTTCAAATATAGTTGATTGTAAACGTTATTTCTCTAATTAATATACGTTTATCATTTACGTATTTCATGGCAACCAAATCTAAACGTATATTTACCTAGGCTATGTTGTTTGGGTAGGTAGATACATCATTAACAGGCAAGTATAACTATGCAACATGCTTAACCATATCTCGTTTAAAGATACAGGTTGTAGAAGTTTTGAAAAAATGAACCCGACCAACATTTAGGACGGAACCTACTACAGACACAATTTATTGCCATTTTGAAATACTTGGACCGATTTATAAACGAGTGATGTATCATTTGTAAGCTCTTTATCAACATTTTAAGTTTTTACTTCTGGTCCATATAACCATTTTTAGAGCGAATTTAAAACAAAATCGGCCTTTTTTCAAAATGTTTTAAAAACCATCCGAGTTCAGCTGCATATAACAAACATATAATTAGATCCTAGATCCTACGACCCGTTCAAATGGTGTAACGGTTATACAAATTTGCTGAATTGCTGATAGTGAATGATGAGTAAATTAAAAATTTTGATTTGGCGCGAAACTTAAAGCCAATTTTTCAAAAAATAATTAACTGATAAATCAGAATTAAGTTTTAAAAAATTTGATTGAGTTTACTTGCTCCAGAGCCACACTGCCTCATATAATTTTAAGGCTGCTTTAGCCCCTTGTAACTAGTAAATTATTGCCGATCCAAAACTCACAAGCTGTATTTAAAAACAAGACTTTTTGGTTTTGTTGCCTGCTTCAAACATATCCTATAAATGAAATAATGAAGTTGGAAAAAGTTTAATATATTACTATAGGTTTAATAAAAAGTCCAAATTATTTCAAAATTGCTATCTCTAAAAATTTAGAATTAAGGTTATCATATAATTATCAATAACAGAAACACTACAACAATAAATACTAGGTTTGTAAACTCTATTGTTGCTTAGGCATTTCGTGTAATGTACTAATGTGGTTTTCGCTATTGAATTGAATAAATAATTATTATTATTTTGAATTTTAAAAATAATAATTACTTTAAAAATTGGCATTTTTTATGGCAAATGTAGACGTATATATGAGGGGTGTGGGAGGTAGTAGTTTGTCAATGGTCACGATTGTATACTTGTGAGGGGATTCGAGGGGGTAAAAAAATTCGTAAAAGTGTATACGAGAGATATGGACGACGCCTTATTACGTTGGAAAGTTGTTTCATGTAACTCTAGGATTTCAAAAAAGATTCATTCTAAAACATCATCATCAGACTACTTTTGAATGTTGGAGAGCCAGAGTAAGTCGAGTTTAGTCGAGTGCATTTTGCGTTGTTTGGTCACAGTAGTATGCTACCAGATTATTAATTAATAAAATTATTAATTAAACCCCCAAGGTCCTATCTCTGCTTGTCCCATCAGACACCCCTGAGAAAAAATCGGGGTGTAGACCCCCTGCCAGGACGAAGGCCTGACAGAGGGTCTAAACTCCGATCGCGAGGCCACAGGCCTGGCGATATATTTTTCACATTTTTCTTAAATTTTGGGACAATGTATTAATAAAATCGGAGCCTATAGACTACTGTTTACAGTATAGGCTACAAAGAATAGTGAGGTAGGCAGAAAGTTAGATCTGTATGTAATAATTTTAAATTTTAAAACGGGTGTAAACTACAAACTTTCACTACAGAGAGTTTGAGACCCTCTGCATGTACAGGTTGCTTGGTGCGCACAACTGAAAAGGGGGTCTAAATTGTAGCAAATGCCTTATTTCTGTTGGGCAATAAAATATCATTTGATACAGTTTAGACCCTCTCTTCAGTTGTGCGCTTCAAGCAACCTGTACAGAGCGTCTAATTTGGGCTCAAACTCACGGTAGTGAAAGTTAGTGTAAGTTTACACCCGTGTTTAAAATTTAAAATTATCGCATAAGGGTATAGCTTTTAGACAGTGCACACAAAATATTTTAACATTAAAAGAGGGTGTGAACTACGTACGCCTTTAACCACTGTAAATGTTGCACACATTTACACCCTATTTACAGACGGTAAATTAAGTTTCGTTGAAGAGGGGGTATAAAATGCAGTACTCCCTTCAACCATATTACAATGTAATTGTACAACCGTACCGGTTCCGTACAAGGAAATACTGCCGGTTTACTTACACCCCAGCAAACCACAGAAGGAAAATAATACGTTTTTGGTCAGATTATGAGTGGCTGGTTGGAAAACAGTTGGCCATGGATAAAAGTCGAACTTTAAAGTAAACAAACTAGAGGACCGACTTTATAAACCGTCTGTTGGTCCTGGGGAGGCTTCTTATGTTGGCCCACGGTCCATTTAATGTCTGTTAAAAGGCAAGATTTTTCATTCTAAATCTGCCAATACACCATTGGTTTTTTTTAGTTGGGTGGTCGCGGATGGCCCGACAATAGCTTTACTGCTACAACGACTGACTAGTCAGTGCTTACAGATGAAGTAGCGCGGCACACCAATTGGAATTCGCTTTTATTCGCTCGGGATGTGGTTCACAATATTGAAGTCGTCATTTTCTAAATTCGGAGATGTATTTTTATTTTATGAAAATATATGACCTGACTGAAAGTACTGATGACAAAATATTTTTGAATTGTTACAGGTTTCGCGCCAAAACCCGTTTTGAATTCAAACCTAAAGCATTACGTACACGAGAAATCACCCCAACTTCATTTCAAAAGAAGGATGTCGTTTTTCGCCCGAATTTCGAAATTTGTTTTGATAAGTAGCTTAAAGTAGGCTCCTCAAATTGTGACCAGTGGTCCAACCATTATCTGACTATTATTTGCCTAACGTGGTTTGCTGACCCCTCTTCAACCTTGACCTCTCGGTCGGTTCCTCTATGATAGTTGCATCACTTGGTAAAAATCCAACGGGGTCACTCAGGTCAGAAATACGCCTTTTAAATTAATTTTTTGTGCATTTTGAAGTGTACACAATTTGAGAAAATAAAATAATAGTGGTAATGGTAATGGAATCGTCCATAAATGACGTTGGTATGGCCAATGAGTCTACTTGGGTATTGCTGTCTACCCATGTTAAACATAGTCATTCAAACAATGGAAGGGGGGCTACATGGTCCAAAAATATTAATATTTCGATGACGTCATTTATGGACGACCCCAAACTATTTTAATGACAGAAGTCCCTACGGGGTAGGTTTCTCCTTCCTTATAGCGTTAATGGGTATTTTTGAATTTCATCGCGAAATAAAAAAATAAAATTTTCTTATGGGATTTTAAAATGATACGTCGTGCGTTTTCTTTATTACTGCCATAGGTCTATCTAACGCATATGATCTTAAGTTGAAAATCGGCTCCTATGTCGTGACCTTTCCTTGTAAGCTTAATGCGCAGCCTGTAATTAGGGTGTAAATGTGTCTAACATTCACTGTGTTTATGGGTAGTATGTAGTTTACGCCCCTCCTTTAAATACAAAATTAGTGTATGTGGTTTTCGTACAGTTGTAATTTGTTCACAGAGCTTATTGTTTTGGTTGTTTGTGATTGTTTGTTCACAAGCACACACTATAGTCAAATTCCATTGTGCAACCACTATAGAGTAAAAGAATCCATCCATAATTGACTAGCACAATCTCCTGTTCTTACTCCTTACCAGTCGTCGATGTCGCACGAGAATAAAGTCAATATAAGTATGGATAACCAATCCAAGTGCAGGAACTAATACGCGGATTCTAACCTAGAAGATAGAGGTTTGAATTTACGATGAAAAAAAGTAAAATATCGCCCAAATATTTAGATTGCAATTTAAAGTTCTAATGACACCAAAAACTTTGAATTTCGATATTTGAGAGGAAGAATTCAGTTCAAGAATAAATGTGCGTTTCGATTCGTTTCGATTTTATTAAAACAAATAACGTAAAAAATATAGATTTAGCTTTTATTTCAATAAGGCTGTAAAATTGGGATAAAAATTACGAGTAATAAATCATAAAAATCAGACATTGATTTCCAAATAAAAACGAACATAGTAAATGTTCATGCAAGTTTTGATTTTTACAGAATGCGAAAAACTTAAAATTACAATTTCGATACTAATTTTGAATTTTTTAACTAATCAAAAATCAATAACGTAAGTAATTTTCCACGTGTCTAGATCCCATTTCCCAGTCCCAGTACAATGACACATTATTGCTGTAATTACTGTTTGAAGTTTGGTGGGACGTGGGATAGTATAGTGGTATAGGATGGGAAATAATAATAACTAGCAGGTTAGCAACCCGATGGGTTGCGATTAAAAAATGCAACACATATTTTTCACTTTTATTTGTTGTAGTAAATAAGGTTGTGGTCAAATCGACTTTGGGGTTTGGGGTTGCCCACTGTAAGCTTCTAAAGGTTCTTCTGGGATAAATTATTACCATTGAGTTGAACCGCGCAAGTTTTGAACATACTTATACTAAAAAAAAATAATTACTAATTTCATTAAGTTAATTTTTATGGTGCCGAATTTGCTACACTGTCCTAATTTTACTTTCAGCAAAAAACTAATTTTTGACCGTATTATTTATTTAAAGTTTGAATTAACCCAAAATTAGAGTCGCAACATAGTTTTTGAAAAAATTAGGATCACCACGGTTATCAGCAGCACATTGCACACCAGATGTGTGAATATCATATAAATCAATTGTGGCTCAATGTTTGACCTGTGAATCGAAGTTTTGGGGTTCTAATGTTTGACTAAAATTCCTTTTTCCTCGACAATAATTTATGTGATTTTCGGATATTCCAACAGTGGTCTAATTTTCCACACTATTTTAGCTGTGCCATGTTGTTTAGGAAGAAATAACGTAGAGAAAGCGACTTTCTATACTTGCAAAAAATTTAATTCACTAATATCCTAAAAATGTATTGTACACTTCATAATGAAATATAATATATGAAATCAAAGAAAATGAATAACAATTAACTAAATTCCTTTGAACTTGAGTATTTTGTGTTTTAAACCGAGGATCAATTACCCCTGTGAAGCTAAACATGTAAATAACCAATGTTGTATGGGCTGCGGCCAAATCGACTCAATGAATAAATTATTATTATTTATTATTTTGTGTTTTATTCGTGATCAAGTGCTCAAACCCTCCCCCCCCCCCCCTCTGTTTGATAGTACATAATATACAAAAGTATCAGGTGCTGAGACTCCCTCCCCCGCCCCCTATTTTGTATACACAATATGTGCACGACGCCTGAACAGAGCCTTGACCGGGTTAAAGTATGAAATTGGACTTGTTCGGGGTAAGTAAAAGACTTCGACCAGGGGCTGGCACGGGATAAGTTTTACCTTAGCGTTGGCTGGCTACAGCATTTACCAAAGACTTGCCCAGATTTGCCTCACCGGTCGCATGCTTGCATATTTGTTGAGCCCACAGGCTTGCTCTTGGTTAGTTTTTCGCAGAGATTTTCTCGAATTGCGCTTTGGTCACGGACGTGCCCGGGGTAAGCTTCAATCACAACCCTGCCTGGGCAAAGGTAAGAATTAAGGTTTTAAATTTTTTAAGGTTAAATATGTTGTATGAGAGTCATTTTTACGCACGGGTGAGTAAAACCTGGTTGTGCGTCGTTTGTGCGATGTAAAATTCAGCCTATTTTGTTCAATATAATCTTTTACTTCCGGCTGCTGCACGTACAATTTTATTGGATCACAGGCTTGGAAGGGTTAAGACATTACAAAAACCTTAGCTTGCAGACGCGTCAAATAGTACCACGAAAAGTGCATATAGTTGAAAACTAAAGCGCACACAACGTGTAGTGGCATTTAACAGGGGCCATCCCAAACCCCAATATTATGCACTTTTAATAAAGAGATAAAAGAAAATAAATTGACACTGTTAGGTAATATTATTACGAAGCTTAGCGTTGACTTGAGTGTAGGTGCAGTAATTATTACTGCAGTGTAGATAAATATGAAGATAAAAATATATAGATAACGATATAATATATATAGATATAATATAGATACGAAGATAAAAATGAAGTGGTTGAAAAAAATTATTGTTATTATTATTATTAACAATTTTTTGGCCAAGTTCAAATATTTTTTATCGGCTTGCATTTTTTTCTCAAATTTTATGGCGTTCAAGTTAGAGGTATTTGCAATTAAAAATCTAGCTCTGTACCAATCAGGACCCTGGAATTTTTAAAAATTCGAATTTACAGGCTGTGATTGGTGCAGAGCTAAAAAGTTAAAACGGAAATAATTCAAAAAAGTGTCAAAACACTAAATTTTCCAAGACTATATCGGCCTCCGCTTGGCCAAGGGCTATCTAATGACACCCCAATAAGGGGTAAATTCATAAAACTGTAGGAGGAGTACACTGTATAAGCTGGCAACCCCCCGTAACACTGCACGCGTTAATTAATAGATCACTAGCAGGTTAGCAACCCGATGGGTTGCGATTAAAAAATGTAATATATATTTTTCAGTTTTAGTTGTTACAGTAAATAGGGTTGTGGTCAAATCGACGTTAAGGTTGATTAGTATAAGCTTTAAATAAAGTTTATTGTGGGTTAAGTTGTTACTATAGGCTTTGGACCGCGCAAATTTTGACCCGATGCTTGCACGGGGTATGCTTCAAGCTTAACTTTGCCAGGGTAAAGCTTTAATCTTAACTTTTCCAGGGTTAAGATTTTCCCATAGGCGTGGTAGGAGTAGGTTTTTACCAGAGCTTTATTATTATTATTATATAACCAGAGCCTTGTCTGTGTTACAGTATGGAATCGGACTTCCTCGGGGTGAGTTTTGATCATTGACTTGCCCCGGTAACGCTATAGCGAAAGACTTCGATCAGAGGCGTGCACGGGATAGGTTTTACTGTATCGTCGGATGGCTTAATTATTTACCACAGACTTGCCCAAAATTAATGATTTGCCTCACCTGCCGCATGCTATTATATCTGTTGAGCCCACAGGCTTGCTTGGGCAGAATTTATAAGAATTTGTTGTACGGGTGAATACAATATCTTCCTTTTTTTTATTGGTGGTGGTAGTGGTCGAGGTGTTAGGAATTGAATTCTAAAGTTTTTATTAATACTGGTGGGTGCTGTGGTAGTAGGGGTTAATTTTAAAGTTTTGGGTAGTGGTGTTGGTGTTGCGGCGGGGTCGAATTTTAAAATTTTTTTTAGTAGTCGTGGTGGGGGTGAAGGTTTAGTTTATAGGTTTTGCCAAAACAAATCTTTTTGGGGTTGGCAGTGATGGGTATTGAAGTCTGCAGGTTTTGTTAGTGGTGGTGGGGATGGTGTTGGTTAAACGGTGGTGGAAAAGGCAGGTCCAATATTATGGTATATCCATTTCCGTGTTGTCCGTAATTATATTTATTTTTATGTATTGCACTACTTAAAATTTTGGTACATAATTTGTTGAACATTAAAACAGTGCAGTACATCAAAATAAATATAATTATGTATGGGCAAAACGGAAATGATTATAACATTATTGGACCTGTGCTTTCCACCACCGTTTTACAGACTCCATCCATGGCATCCATACATACCACCACTAATTATTATTAACTACACGCTATACTGCCAATCAGTCCATTCAAAGCGCATATTATATTTTTTGATTACCTTATATCCATAATAATGCGCGGGCCGGTAATAATACGCGGGTCTGAGAGGTCTCAGTTTGAGTAGTACGCGGGCATGTAATAGTACGCGGGTGAGGAGAAAGAAAAAAAGTGAAATTTTTACTGTGGTTGCAAGGTAATGGTAGTAGAAAATAATTTCTATACGCCGGCACGCCGGTAATTTGTACATTGTATTTAGTACGCGGGTCTTAGAGGTACAAATTTAAATCGTATGCGGTGTGTTCCGTTATAGAATATACGGTTAGTTCGTTATCGACATAATCCGTATTCATTTAGGCATCCGTTTGACCATAGACTTAACTTGGTGGCTCTTAACTGTGGCCAACCCATATCCCATTATGGAGTTTTTAATTTAGAGATTAAAAAGAAAATAAATTGATGGAACGCGACACTGCTACGCCAATATTATTGCAAAACTTCCCATTGAATTGAGTGTTGGTTCTGTACTGCAGTGTAGACATAGATACGAAGATAAAAATGAAGTGGTTGAACAAAATTATTGTTATTATTATTATTAACAAATTCTGGCCAAGTTCCATTTTATTTTATCAGCTTTCATTTTTTTTTCTCAATTTTTTTGGCGTTCAAGTTAGAAGTATTTGCAATTACTAATCTAGCTCTGTACCAATCAGGACCCTGGAATTTTTAAAAATTCGAATTTACAGGCTGTGATTGGTAAAGAGCTAAAATGTTAAAACGGGAATAATTCAAAAAAGTGTCAAAACACTAAATTTTCCAAGACTATGCCGGCCTCCGCTTGGCCAAGGGCTATCTAATGACACCCCAATAAGGGGTAAATTCCTAAAACTGTAGGAGGAGTACACTGTATAAGCTGGCAACCCCCCGTAACACTGCACGCGTTAATTAAGAGACTAGCAGG
Organism: Dicyrtomina minuta; assembly: GCA_949802685.1. Classification (NCBI taxonomy): domain Eukaryota; kingdom Metazoa; phylum Arthropoda; class Collembola; order Symphypleona; family Dicyrtomidae; genus Dicyrtomina; species Dicyrtomina minuta. The sequence goes on along the minus strand of OX461812.1, from coordinate 26,002,114 downwards.
TTAGCAACCCGATGGGTTGCGTTAAAAAATTTAATAGACATTTTTCACTTTTAGTTGTTATAGTAAATAAGGTTGTGGTCAAATCGACTTTTGGGTTGCCCAGTATAATAGGGCCATCTATATATTAAGTTTCAGGTTTCATGAGGTGGAGAGAGTTTTGGCCAATGACGCTTTTAAAAGGCAGAGAGGAGGAAAGGGGGGGGGGGCTCATGCGTCTGACGTTTCAGTCAATTGTTTGTGAATTTTAAATTTTTTGTTTCGGCAAATCAAAGTAGATACGGCATAGATACAATTTAACATGTAGTACATATTTTATTTTTGCGAGAAAAAGTGAAAACATCTAGGAAAAATAAATTGTTTAAATTTTTTATAAAGAGTTGAATCGTTTATGCGGGGGGGAGGGGGTTGAGAAATCTCAGTGTAGTGACGATTGGATGGGGGGAGGGATTTTTGCACAAAAACCTGAAACTTAATATATGGATGGCCCCTGAAGGTTGAAATAAAGGCACTACTGGGTTGGACCGCGCAAGTTTTGACCTCATACTTGCCCGGGGTAAGCTTTAACCTCAAAATTGAAAGGGTTCAGATTTTCTCATAGACGTGGTAGGAGTAGGTTTTAACCAGAGCCTTGTCCGGGGTTAAAGTATGGAATCGGACTTGCTCGGGGTAAGTACTGATCAGTGACTTGCTCAGGTAACGCAATAGTGAAAGACTTTGATCAGAGGCTGGCACGGGAAAAGTTAAACCGTAGCGTTGGCTGGCTTAAGCATTTACCACAGACTTGCCTAAAATTAATAATTTGCCTCACTGGTCGCATTCTATTATATTTGTTGAGCTCACAGGCTTTCTCGGGATAAGTTTTTCCCAGAGATTTGCCCGTTTTGCGCTATGGTCACGGACGTGCCCAGGGTAATCTTCAAGCGCAACCTTGCCCTGGCTAAGCTTTGATTAAATGGGCCATCCATATATTACGTTTGCTCTTATTGTGCAAAACCTTCTCCCCCCTCTCAAATCGTCACTACACCGTCATTTCTCAGTACCCATCTCTCCTCACTATAAACGGTTTAACTTTTTAAATAGTTGTTCAAAGAATTTATTATATTTTCTAAAGGCTTATATATGCATTTTTCCGAAAAGTGAATATTTACATACCACATATTACATTTCCACATATCAATAATGTATCTGCTTTAATTCGCCGTAATAAAAATTTAAAATTTACAAAAATTGCGTGAACCCCCCACCCCCCTGCTGATTCAACGCGTCATTAGCCTGAGCCCCCTCCCCCACCCCCATGAAACCTAAAACGTAATGCATGGATGGCCCCAAAGGCTTAACCGGGGCATGGTTTTGCCACAGGCGCGATCCAGGTATGTTTTGATCAGAAACTTAACCTGATTACACTACGGCTACGGTCACCGAACATATCTGGGATCAGTTTTGATTTCAGGTTAGCCCGGAATTAAGGCTTTAAATTAATTCGGGTTAAATAAAAAATCGTATTAGTCGTTTTCACGTTTTTACGCAAAGGGTAAGTAAAACCTGATCGTGCGTCTTTTGTGAAATGTAAAATTCACCATATTTTGTTGAATATAATATTTTACTTCTGGCTGCTGCATGTACAATTTTATTGGATCACAGGCTTGGAAGGTAAAAGACTTTACGAAAACCTTGGCTTGCAGACGCGTCAAATGGTACCATGAAAAGTGCAAATGGTTAAAAACTGAAGCGCACACGTAGTGGCTTTTAACAGGTGCCATCCCAAGACCAATCATTATACGGACTTTTAATTAAGAGATTAAAAAAATAAATTATTACTGCTAGGGAATTAATATTACGAAGCTTAGTTTTGACTTGAGTGCAGGTGAAGTAAAGCAGAGTAAAGAGTAGACATGGATACGATGCAGTTGTAAGTTATACAATAGGAAACTTTTGTTAAACAAAATTACAAAATTAGATTAATCATTTTCTGGCCACGTTCCAATTTTTATTTTATCGGCTTGCACTTTTTTTCTCAAATATGGCGTTCAAGTTAGAGGTATTTGCAATTAATAATCTAGCTCTGTACCAATCAGGACCCTAGAATTTTTAAAAATTCGAATTTCAGGCTGTGATTGGTGCAGAGCTAAAAAGTTAAAACGTGAATAATTCAAAAAAATGTCAAAACGTTAAATATTCAAAAGCCACAACCTAGTCCCCTGAACCAAGGCCTATCTAATGACACCCCAATAAAGGGTAAAATCGAAAAACTGTAGGAGGAGTTTGCTGTACAACTTTAGTAGTGGGAATTGAACGATGGGTATAAAGCCCCATTATGCAAGAATTAAATAATAGATAGCAGTTAGGCAACCCTATGGGTTGCGAGCTTTATTTATGAAGAATTAAATTAAAGAGGGGGGCACGAGTCTTATATTGCAGTAACCAAATTGACTGCTGCTGCCTTAAAAAATTTTAACTTTAATGTACATGCATTTAAATAGCGTGGTCGCAATTATTTTATGGTAATTTTTTTTCTGGGCATATTGGCCTTACAAAGTTAATTTATTACCATTGGAGGATGGTAGCAGGAAACTTTCAACCAGAAACATGCCCGAGTTACGCTATAGAGTGGGTTTGGGGTTAATTTTGATAAAAGACTTGCCCATGTAACGTTGTAATAGATGACTTAGGTCGGAAGCCAGAATAAGGTATTGCTGCAGTGTTACTGACCATACTATTCAATTTGTTGGGGTTTACCTACAGGCTTGCTCAAGTAAAGTTTTACTGCAGTGTTGGCTGGGTTAAGCATTTACCAAAGGCTTGCTTGACATTAACACCTTGCCCATACTACTCAAGTTGTTGGGCTTTACCTACACGTACTTTTTTTATTATATCACAGGCTTGTGAGGGTTTAGGTTTTACTCAGACCTTGGAATTAAGGGGAAGTTAATTTTTTATCAAATTAATGCTTGAGATTGCTTGTTATAGACATTATAAGTATTTGTTTAGTCATCCGTTTGAAAATAGACCTAACTTTGTGGCTTTTAACTGTGGCCAACTCATACTCTATTATCGAAGTTTTAATTGAGAGATAAAAAAATTAATTGTTGAAACACCATTGTGCTACAGTAATAATATTACAAAACGTGCCGTTAAATTGAATGTAGGTACTGTATTGCAGTGTAGACATAGATACGAAGATAAAAGATGCCACTCTGACCTATCTTAACCAAGCCACTTTGTCATAGCTTAACCATGCCACTCCAACATATCTTAACGATGCCACTCCGACATATCTTAACCATGCCACTTCGACATATCGTAACTATGTCACTCCTGGCTATGTATTACTGAGTCACTCCCGGCTATACCAGCCTGCAAGTAAGACCGTCGGTACACGTCGTATATAGACTCAGTAGGAGTAGCACAGTAAGGCATGGGATGGAGTGGCATAGTTAAGATAGGTCGGAGTGGCATGTTTAAGCATAGGGATGTACATAGCGGCAACACTGTAGGAGTGGCACGGTTTAGTATAGGCCGGAGTGGCACGATGAGGTTTAGGGCGGAGTGGCACGATGAGGTTTAGGGCGGAGTGGCACGATTAACCATTGTGCGACCTCATTCTTACCCAGAAGGTCAACGCTATAGTGGGCGACTTTGGTCGGAGGCCGAAATAAGGCTTTACTGCAGTGATGGCTAAATTTAAAAGTCTTGAGTATATTTATTGATATATATATTGTGGGATATTTGTACCAATATATTTTAGCATTGCAATGAATGTAAACCATAGGTAAGCTCAGTTGGTAATTATAGTTAGCCCTTGCCCAGTTGCATGTTTTTGAGAGGTACTAATTGCATTATTTACTTGTTTTTGAGGTATGAAAAATGATCTATTTATACATTTCCAGGATTATTATTTATCATATATATTCTATAATAATGCGCGGATCAGTAAAAGTACGCGGATATGTAATAGTACGCGGGTCTGAGGGGTCCAACTTTGAATAGTAACATTAATTTACACGAAAAGAGTAATAAAAATCGACATTTTTATTGGATTACAGGCGCAAAAGTGTTACGATTCTGTAAAAAGCTTGAAATTAGAAATAGTTAAAAACTAAAGCACAAACAACGTTTAATAGCCAGCCTTAACCCCACTATGAGTTTTTTCAAAATTAAGTGAGAAAAATAAATTATTAGTACGAAATACTGCTTGACGGGGGGGGGTCATCCCTTACTCTGAGGAGACATATGGTCAAAGCATATTCCGACCAAGCCTGTTTAATTAACCTAACTGAGTGGAGCCATTAATTAAAGCTTATACCGGGCATGCGTTAAGGTTATTTGGGCATGCGTTAAGGTTATTTGACCACAATTAATGCAACATATTGTGACAGCTAAACTTGAAGAACATATTATATATTACCTTTAATTGCAACCAATTGGGTTGCTAACCTGCTAGTATTCTTATAAAGTTTACCGTTGACTGTCACTGCAGAGTAGACATGGATACGTTGCAGTTTAAAGTGGCAACCAATTTAAAATTGTAAACAACAGTTCTTTCAACTTTTATTTTTTACTTTACTAAACTTTTTTTTCTCTTACAATCAATTTTATTATTTCTTGACAATTAATAAGAAAAATAAAAATACAATTATTTTAGCTGACCTTACTTTTCTGTTCTTTTAAAACTTTTTGAATCAGTTTAAAGCTCTTCCATGTTCAAAATAATTTTAAAAATAGGAAAATATAATTTTTCACTGGGGTCTGTGCCAATCAGGTTCATTGAATTTTCAAAAGTTTAAATTTCAGTGCCGTGATTGGCGCAAAATAAAAAATGTTAAAACGTGAATAATTCAAAAAACTGTCAAAACATTAAATTTCCGAGTCCAAGCTCGAGGACACTTGACCAAGGGCTATCCAATGACACCACAATAAAGGGTAAAATCGAAAAACTGTAGGAGGAGTTTGATGGACAAACTTTGTAGTGGGATTTGAGTGAGGGGTATAGAGCCCCATTATGCAAGAATTAAATAATAGACTAGCAGTTAGGCAACCCGATGGGTTGCTAGCGTGATGTGGGGAACACGAAGATAGTCTAATACTCGCTGTAAGCTCAGCATATACTTATGTCCGTCGTAAAAACATCTCAAGCAAAAATCTAAAAATTGTGTAAGCTCAGCATATACTTATGTCCCTCGTAAACGAATCTCAAGCAAAACTCTCATAATTGTGGTAATCTTAGCATCTGCTTAAGTCTCTGATGCACAAATCTGTGGCGGAACTGTATAACCTAATGTTGCCTAGGTCCTTGGGGCACAAATCTCAGGCAACGTTTTAATAATCGTTGTAAGCTTAGCATCTTTGTAGGTTTTTGGTTCACAAATGTAAGGCGAAGCTGTAATAATCATTGTAAGCTCAGCATATACTTAGGTTTCCTGTAAAAACATCTTGAGCACCGTTTTAAAAATAGTTGTTAGCTCAGCATTTACTTAGGTCCCTGGTAGACCAATCTGGGACAAATGTCTAATAATCGTTGTAAGGTCAGCATCTACTTAGCCTCTTTGTTACGAAACTGATGTAGGAGGTCCTAGTTTAAATATTAGAAGTGTGTAATTGACACACTGATATACTGTATTAGGCAGGCCTGTGATAGTAAAAGAGCTGCGGAGGTTTGAATGTAAATAGTAATATCGATTGCAGTGTAGATACAGTTACAAAAAACATCTCTGCAATTTTAATGCGATTTAAATTCATTTATAATTATTTATTCTATAGTTACGAGGTGGTGTTATATGTGTAATTTCCAGGCCACGCTGCACGTAGGGAGTTCATGTAATTTGAGGGCCACTTTATATTTGTAGGGTGGTGTAATTTGTAGGCTACTCTGTATTTGGGTGGTGGTAAAAATTTAAAGGCAACTTTGTAGTTAAGAGAAAGGGAAAAGTAAAATCTGTAATCTACTCTGTTTGTGTAGAAGTAGAGACCTCCAAGGTCAACTTTTCCATTTTTTTTCCGGAATTTTAAAATTTTGTGACCTTGGAGGTCAACTTGTGACCTAACAGTAGAAGTGACAATAAATTTGACATGATATTCGAATTTCCCATGTTTCGAAGCTACTTCTATCAACTTCTTAGAATTTATAACTTAAAACTTCATTTTTGGCAGACCGCCACATAGAAAAAGTGCTGGGGTTCGGGAGGTGGTGGCATGGGTGGGGGGTAAAATGTTTGAAGTTTTAGGTTATAAATTCTGAAAAGTTGATAGAAGTAGCTTTGAAACATGGGGAATTCGAATATCATGTCAAATTTATTGTCACTTTTACAGTTAGGTCACAAGTTGACCTCCAAGGTCAACTTTTCCATTTTTTTTCCGGAATTTTAAAATTTTGTGACCTTGGAGGTCAACTTGTGACCTAACAGTAGAAGTGACAATAAATTTGACATGATATTCGAATTCCCCATGTTTCGAAGCTACTTCTATCAACTTCTTAGAATTTATAACTTAAAACTTCATTTTTGGCAGACCGCCACATAGAAAAAGTGCTGGGGTTCGGGAGGTGGTGGCATGGGTGGGGGGTAAAATGTTTGAAGTTTTAGGTTATAAATTCTGAAAAGTTGATAGAAGTAGCTTTGAAACATGGGGAATTCGAATATCATGTCAAATTTATTGTCACTTTTACAGTTAGGTCACAAGTTGACCTCCAAGGTCAACTTTTCCATTTTTTTTCCGGAATTTTAAAATTTTGTGACCTTGGAGGTCAACTTGTGACCTAACAGTAGAAGTGACAATAAATTTGACATGATATTCGAATTCCCCATGTTTCGAAGCTACTTCTATCAACTTCTTAGAATTTATAACTTAAAACTTCATTTTTGGCAGACCGCCACATAGAAAAAGTGCTGGGGTTCGGGAGGTGGTGGCATGGGTGGGGGGTAAAATGTTTGAAGTTTTAGGTTATAAATTCTGAAAAGTTGATAGAAGTAGCTTTGAAACATGGGGAATTCGAATATCATGTCAAATTAATTGTCACTTTTACAGTTAGGTCACAAGTTGACCTCCAAGGTCAACTTTTCCATTTTTTTTCCGGAATTTTAAAATTTTGTGACCTTGGAGGTCAACTTGTGACCTAACTGTAAATTCTGAAAAGTTGATAGAAGTAGCTTTGAAACATGGGGAATTCGAATATCATGTCAAATTAATTGTCACTTTTACAGTTAGGTCACAAGTTGACCTCCAAGGTCAACTTTTCCATTTTTTTTCCGGAATTTTAAAATTTTGTGACCTTGGAGGTCAACTTGTGACCTAACTGTAAAAGTGACAATTAATTTGACATGATATTCGAATTCCCCATGTTTTGAAGCTACTTCGATCAACTTTTCAGAATTTATAACCTAAAACTTCAATTCTAAAAAGTTGATAGAAGTAGCTTTGAAACATGGGGAATTCGAATTACTACCATCACCACCACCACTAACAAAAACCTACTACTCCTACCTACTATATATGTAGTACAACTCGGAAGCGACCTCGACAGCTACCACTTGCGGCAGAATGACTTTAAGAATCGTATGGCCTTGATGACAATGACTTGGGCACAATTTGAAAATAAATCAATATTATATCAGAAAATTATATTATTTTCGATGATTTTAATTTTGTTTGTTTTAAAATTTATTGCATCATTTTTTTTGATATTTAATGCCTAAATTAATTTTAAAAATGAAAATAAATAATTTTTTTATGAAGCTCCGTGCCAATCAGAATCTCTTCAATTTTGAAATTTCAAATTCCAGTGCCGTGATTGGCGGAGATTAAAAAATGTTAAAACGTGAATAATTTAAAAAAACGTCAAAACATTAAATTTCCGAGTCCAAGCTCGAGGACACTTGACCAAGGGCTATCCAATGACACCACAATAAAGAGTATAATCGAAAAACTGTAGGAGAAGTTTGATGGACAAACTCCGTAGTGGGATTTGAGTGAGGGGTATAGAGCCCCATTATGCAAGAATTAAATAATAGACTAGCAGGTTAGCAACCCGATGGGTTGCAATTAACAAAAATTAATATATTATGTTTTTCAAGTTTAGCTGTTACATTAAATAAAATGTTGCATTGATTGTGGTCAAATAGACTTCGTGGTAGGTTTTGACCAGATAACTGCTCAGATTAAGGGATTAGTTTTTTCCATAGGCGTGCAAGTTGTAACTTTTGACCAGGGCCTTGCCCGGGTTACACTATAGAATCTGAATTTCTCGTAATTCTAGTATGTAATCCTCACTTTTAGTTGTTACACTAAACACAATTTTGCATTGATTGTGATCTATTCAACTTGAGCTTCGCCGAAATGCTTGCCTGGGTTAAATTTTGACAACAGACTTGCCCGTGTCGAGATTTTACTATAGTGTTAGGTGGATTAAAATTTTACTACAGTAATGGGTGGGTTAAACTTTTAGCACAGTATTAGCTGGATTAAAATTTTGCCAGTATAAGCTGAGTTAAAATTTTACCACGGTATTGTCTGAATTAAAATTTTACCACAGTATTTTTTTGGTTAAAATTTTACGACAGTATTCCCTGGGTTAAACATTTACGACAGTATTGTCTGGGTCAAACTTTTACCACTTTATTGGCTGGGTTGAAATTTTACCATAGTATTGTGTGGGTTTAACTTTAACTACAGTATTGGGTGTGTTAAAATTTTACTACAGTATTGGGTGGGTTAAAATTTTACGACAGTATTAGCTGGGTTAAAATTTTACTAAAGATTTGGCTGGGTTAAAATGCTACTACAGCATTAGTTAGGTTAAAATTTTACCACAGATCTTGGCTGGGGCAAGGTTTTCTCACATGATTTTTCGTGATTATGCTTGCTGTGATCATTGCTCTCTATTTCCGTATACACCTGCTTTACATAAAAGATTAGTTTCGGCGTAACCATTAACAAGATTACTGCTGAATACCATAACCGTCGACTTGAAAACCTCTTACTGTTATATTTGGTTTAAGCTTTGGACACAGACCTGCGCGGATTACATTATAGCCACAGCCATTCCCAGGTTTCTGTTTTTGCTAAATGCTTGCTTGGGTTAAATTTTAAGAGCAGACTTGCTTGAGTTTAGTTTTGATTACAGGCTTGCCTGGGTCAGGATTTTATTAGTGGCAAAGCTTTACTTTATTCTTCTCTGGGTTAAGTTTTTTTACATACTTGACCAGGACCATGCTTGTAATGTCCATCTAATCCAAATCGCAGCTGATATTACTATACCCCCGTTATATGCACAAAATATACAGTGATTGGTAGTGGGAATTGAGTGACGCCTATCCCTTTCCATAGTGTAGTTTTTAATTAGTAGATTAGTAGATTACTTAAAGTCCTCATAGTTACTATTTAGGTTCTTTAAAATTTATTTGAACTTGTAGTAAGATTTAAAAAGAATAATATTTTGGCTGAGCTGAACTTTTTTTCTTTTTCAAACCTTTATGAATCAGTTTTTAATATTTTCCATGTTCAAACGAATTTGAAAATAGAAATAAATATTTTTTATCGTGCGCTGTGCCAATCAGGATCCCTTAATTTTTGAAATTTTGAATTCTAGTGCCGTGATTGGCGCAGATTTAAAAGTGTAAATCACCTTTAAAATGTGCAAAACGCAACATTTTCCAAAATATTGTCGAAAGAATGACGACAAAACGCCAAGACGCGTCGAATGGTACCATAAAAAGTGTAAATAGTTGAAAACTGAGGGAGGAGTTTAGGTTACAAGGTCCCCGGTTAACTTACCACTATCCTATGCAGCCCTGTACTGCACGTCTTAATTAAGAGACTAGCAGTTAGGCAACCCTATGGGTTGCGAGCTTTATTTAGGAAGAATTAAATTAGAGAGGGGGGCACGAATCTTATGATGCAGTAACTAAATTGACTGTTGCTGCCTTAAAAAAATTTTAACTTTAATGTACATGCATTTAAATGGCGTGGTCGCAATTATTTTATGTTAATTTTTTTTCTGGGCATATTGGCCTCACGAAGTTAATTTATTACCATTGGAGGATGGTAGCAGGAAACTTTTAACCAGAAACATGCCCGAGTTACGCTATGGAGTGGGTTTGGGTTAAATTTTGATAAAAGACTTGCCCATGTAACGTTGTAATAGATGACTTAGGTCGGAAGCCAGAATAAGGTATTGCTGCAGTGTTACTGACCATACTATTCAATTTGTTGGGGTTTACCTACAGGCTCGCTCAAGTAAAGTTTTACTGCAGTGTTGGCTGGGTTAAGCATTTACCAAAGGCTTGCCTGACATTAACACATTGCCCATACTACTCAATTTGTTGGGCTTTACCTATACGTACTTTTTTTATTATATCACATGCTTGTGAGGGTTTAGGTTTTACTCAGACCTTGGAATTAAGGAAAAGCTAATTTTTTATCAAATCAATGCTTGGGATTGCTTGTTATAGACATTATAAGTATTTGTTTAGTCGTCCGTTTGAAAATAGACCTAACTTCGTGGCTCTTAACTGTGGCCAATTCATACTCTATTATCGAAGTTTTAATTGAGAGATAAAAAAATTAATTGTTGAAACACCATTGTGCTACAGTAATAATATTACAAAACGTGCCGTTAAATTGAATGTAGGTACTGTATTGCAGTGTAGACATAGATACGAAGATAAAAGATGCCACTCCGACCTATTTTAACCAAGCCAATTTGTCATAGCTTAACCATGCTACTCCAACATATCTTAACGATGCCACTCCGACATATCTTAACCATGCCACTTCGACATATCCTAACTATTTCACTCCTGGCTATGTATTACTAAGTCACTCCGGGCTATACCAGCCTGCAAGTAGCACAGTAAGGCATGGGATGGAGTGGCATAGTTGGCACGGTTTAGTATAGGCCGGAGTGGCACGATGAGGTTTAGGGCGGAGTGGCACGATTAACCATTGTGCGACCTCATCCTAACAAAGAAGGTCAACGCTATAGTGGGCGACTTTGGTCGGAGGCCGAAATAAGGCTTTACTGCAGTGATGGCTAAATTTAAAAGTCTTAAGTATATTTAATGATATATATATTGTGGGATATTTTTACTAATATATTTTAGCATTGCAATGAATGTAAACCATAGGTAAGCTTAGTTGGTAATTATAGTTAGCCCTTGCCCAGTTGCATGTTTTTGAGAGGTACTAATTGCGTTATTTACTTGTTTTTGAGGTATGAAAAATGATCTATTCATACATTTCCAGGGTTATTATTTATCATATATATTCTATAATAATGCGCGGATCAGTAATAGTACGCGGATATGTAATAGTACGCGGGTCTGAGGGGTCCAACTTTGAATAGTAACATTAATTTACACGAAAAGAGTAATAAAAATCGACATTTTTATTGGATTACAGGCGCAAAAGTGTTACGATTCTGCAAAAAACTAAAGCACAAACAACGTTTAATGGCCAGCCTAAACCCCACTATTAGTTGTTTTAAAATTAAGTGAGAAAAATAAATTATTAGTACGAAATACTGCTTGGGAGGGGGGGTCATCCCTTACTCTGAGGAGACATATGGTCAAAGCATATTCCGACCAAGCCTGTTTTATTAACCTAACTGAGTGGAGCCATTAATTAAAGCTTATACCGGGCATGCGTTAAGGTTATTTGACCACAATCAATGCAACATATTGTTACAGCTAAACTTGAAGAACATATTATATATTACCTTTAATTGCAACCAATTGGGTTGCTAACCTGCTAGTGTTCTTATAAAGTTTACCGTTGACTGTCACTGCAGAGTAGACATGGATACGTTGCAGTTTAAAATGGCAACCAATTTAAAATTGTAAACAATAGTTCTTTCAACTTTTATTTTTTACTTTACTAAACTTTTTTTTCTCTTACAATCAATTATTTCTTGACAATTAGTAAGAAAAATAAAAATACAAATATTTTAGCTGACCTTACTTTTCTTTTCTTTTAAAACTTTTTGAATCAGTTTAAAGCTCTTTCATGTTCAAAATAATTTTTAAAATAGAAAAATATAATTTTTCACTGGGGTCTGTGCCAATCAGGATCATTGAATTTTCAAAATTTTAAATTCCAGTGCCGTGATTGGCGCAGAATAAAAAATGTTAAAACGTTAATAATTCAAAAAACTGTCAAAACAATTAATTTCCGAGTCCAAGCTCGAGGACACTTGACCAAGGGCTATCTAATGACTCCACAATAAAGGGTGAAATCGAAAAACTGTAGGAGGAGTTTGATGGACAAACTTTGTAGTGGGATTTGAGTGAGGGGTATAGAGCCCCATTATGCAAGAATTAAATAATAGACTAGCAGTTAGGCAACCCTATGGGTTGCAAGCTTTATTTAGGAAGAATTAAATTAGAGAGGGGGGAACGAATCTTATGTTGCAGTAACTAAATTGACTGTTGCTGCCTTAAAAAAATTTTAACTTTAATTTACATGCATTTGAATGGCGTGGTTGCAATCATTTTATGTTAATTTTTTTTCTGGGCATATTGGCCTCACGAAGTTAATTTATTACCATTGTAGGATAGTAGCAGCAAACGTTTGACCAGAAACTTGCCCGAATTACGCTATGGAGCAGGTTTGGGTTAAATTTTGAAATAAGACTTGCCCAGGTAACGTTGTAATAGATGACTTAGGTCGGAAGCCAGGATAAGGTATTACTGCAGTGTTACTGACCATACTATTCAATTTTTTAGGGTTTACCTACAGGCTTGCTCAATTAAAGTTTTACTGCAGTGTTGGCTGGTTTAAGCATTTACCAAAGGCTTGCCTGACATTAACACCTTGCCCATACTACTTAATTTGTTGGGCTTTACCTACACGTACTTTTTTTATTATATCACAGGCTTAATATTTTACTCAGACCTTGAAATTAAGGAAAAGGTAATTTTTTAATAAATCAATGCTTGGGGTTGCTTGTTATAGACATTATAAGTATTTGTTTAGTCATCTGTTTGAAAATAGACCTAACTTAGTGGCTGTTAACTGGCCAACTCATACTCTATTATCGAAGTTTTAATTGAGAGATAAAAAAATTAATTGTTGAAACACCATTGTGCTACAGCAATAATATTACAAAACGTGCCGTTAAATTGAATGTAGGTACTGTATTGCAGTGTGGACATAGATACAAAGATAAAAGATGCCACTCCGACCTATCTTAACCAAGCCACTCTGTCATAGCTTAACAATGCCACTCCAACATATCTAAACGATGCCACTCCGACATATCTTAACCATGCCACTTCGACATATCCTTACTATGTCACTTCTGGCTATGTATTACTGAGTCACTCCGGGCTATACCAGCCTGCAAGTAAGACCGTCGGTACACGTCGTATATAGACTCGGTAGGAGTAGCACAGTAAGGCATGGGATGGAGTGGCATAGTTAAGATAGGTCGGAGTGGCATGTTTAAGCATAGGGATGTACATAGCGGCAAGACTGTAGGAGTGGCAAGGTTTAGTATAGTCTGGAGTGGCACGATTAACCATTGTGCGACCTCATCCTTACCCAGAAGGTCAACGCTATAGTGGGCGACTTTGGTCGACTTTAGTCGGAGGCCGAAATAAGGCTGTACTGCAGTGTGGGCTGAATTTAAAAGTCTTGAGTATATTTATTGATATATATATTGTGGGATATTCTTACTAATATATTTTAGCATTGCAATGAATGTAAACCATAGGTAAGCTCACTTGGTAGTTATAGTTAGCCCTTACCTAGTTGCATGGTTTTGAGAGGTACTAATTGCGTTATTTACTTGTTTTTAAGGTATGAAAAATGATGTATTTGTACATTTCCAGGATTATTATTTATCATATATATTCTATAATAATGCGCGGATCAGTATTAGTACGCGGATATGTAATAGTACGCGGGTCTGAGGGGTCCAACTTTGAATAGTAACATTAATTTACACGAAAAGAGTAATAAAAATCTACATTTTTGGATTACGGGCCTAAAAGTGTTACGATTCTGCAAAAGCCTTAAAATTAGAAATAGTTAAAAACTAAAGCACAAACAACGTTTAATGGCTAACCCGCAAACCCCAATATTAGTTTTTTCAAAAAATTAGGTGAAAAAATAAATTATTACTACGAAATACTGCTTGGGGGGGGGTCATCACTTTCTTTGAGAAGACATGTGGTCAAAGCATATTCCGACCAAGCCTGTTTTATAAACCTAACTGAGTGGAGCCATTAATTAAAGCTTATACCGGGCATGCGTTAAGGCTATTTGACCACAATCAATGCAACATATTGTTACAGCTAAACTTGAAGAACATATTATATATTACCTTAAATTGCAACAAATTGGGCTGCTAACCTGCTAGTATTCTTATAAAGTTTACCGTTGACTGTCACTGCAGAGTAGACATGGATACGTTGCAGTTTAAAGTGGCAACCAATTTAAAATTGTAAACAACAGTTCTTTCAACTTTTATTTTTTACTTTACTAAACTTTTTTTCTCTTACAATCAATTTTATTATTTCTTGACAATTAGTAAGAAAAATAAAAATACAATTATTTTAGCTGACCTTACTTTTCTTTTCTTTTAAAACTTTTTGAATCAGTTTAAAGCTCTTCCATGTTTAAAATAATTTTAAAAATAGGAAAATATAATTTTTCACTAGGGTCAGTGCCAATCAGGATCATTGAATTTTCAAAAGTTTAAATTTCAGTGCCGTGATTGGCGCAAAATAAAAAATGTTAAAACGTTAATAATTCAAAAAACTGTCAAAACATTAAATTTCCGAGTCCAAGCTCGAGGACACTTGACCAAGGGCTATCCAATGACACCACAATAAAGGGTGAAATCGAAAAACTGTAGGAGGAGTTTGATGGACAAACTTTGTAGTGGGATTTGAGTGAGGGGTATAGAGCCCCATTATGCAAGAATTAAATAATAGATTCCCACCAAACTTCAAACAGTGTAAACAACAACCATAGAAACAAAGCGTTCACTCCAAAATTATTTCGCTTGAAAAAGGATCAAAATCCCAAACGCGTCGCAACAATTAAAATAAAGTTCTATAAATAAATATATTCAGAATCCAACATCAACATCTTCAAATATTTGGTGCGAGTCCTATTATCCCTTATCCCTATTTGTACCATTATATGTTCTAACTAACACAGTACAGCACATTTCAGTTTTGTAATACATCAAATACATGCGCTGCTAAAATACATGCCGTGTATTTTATTTACTGTGAAACCCATCATACACTATGATTATGTTACTTTTATGGTTTTATTTTGTTTAATTAGATAGCTTTTCAAATATTATTATTAACTGAAATTCCTTCCACATCTTTCTTAGTTTTTTTTTCACTTACCTGTAGCCAAAAAGCACCTCATAGTTTCGCTAGTACTAAGTGTTGTATCGGCCTAGCAGCTCCATCAGCAGGGACTTCTGTACGGTAAACAAAATCAGCTGAAAATGTTTAAAAAAGCTTCGGCGCCTATTCTATAATATGGTCAAAAAAATAGGTAGTAGGCAGCAGTTTTAAGAAAATAGGTAAGGTGATTCAAAAAGGAAAATTCAAAATATAGGAATAGCTACAAAATTACAAAATTGTGCATGTAATAACAGCGTATTTTTTATGTGCACATTTTGTATTAAGTGTAATATAAAAAAAGTAAATGCTGTAAACATAAATGGGGAACGGTGAGATTTGCGATTATTGAAGGTAAATAATCCCCATCTTAATTAAGCCTCTTCAGCGTCTTCCTCAGTTCACAGTAAAAAATAAGATTAGAAAGCCAAAAAACCCAAAGCAAAATATCAAACATTTAATAACATCAAGGGCGGATCCAAGGGGGAGCTAAGCATTCCCCTCAGGGAAGATTTGTGGATTCGATACTGAAGAACATTCTGAATTTTGATTCTTGTTTTATCAGTATTAAGGATTATAAGTGAAGATTTTCACTGCGGCTGTAATCATCCCTTAGAATGTAAGCGGGGGAATGCGAATGGAACCACCGTTCATTGGTATCCCCTTTGTCCTGAGTGCTGGTGTAAGATTTTGCCATTCCCTTTGTGTATTTTCACTGCGCATTTATTTTATCTGTTTATTTCGATCAGTAAAAATTGTAAAAAAACGTATTATATAGGCAACAATGTACTTACAACGGACTATTTCAACACATTATTCTAATAACAACGGCTTACTCCACAATCGTGTAATCATTATTCATAACAAGGTTTCTACCATTTATTTATTATTATTTTCTAGGTCACCCTGCTCATTGCGTAATATACTGATTGAAAGAGATGGTTTTTGAAGTACCTATTTACATACATAGTATTGTATTCGGTATAATATAATGCATTCGTATACATAATGTAGTGTCAGACAGATCGAGTTAGATGACAAAGACTACGCATAGATTAAGTGAAGCGTGTTCCTAATAGTTCTAACTTAACCCGGAGCCCAGGAGCTTGAGTCGGATCCAGATTTGAATAGGCTTGAGCTATGATGGGGCTGAAACTTGAGTTGTAAAAAACCTGAAAAAATTCATATATCACTATCACATGCAAGGAATTAAGAACGACATGCGGCAGACACAAAAAATCCCAAGGTGTTCCCCGCAGCCTAATGTTACGACCCCGATCCATTCCTTTGTTATTTTAGCGCAATGCAAATGTTTGACGCGTGTATACAATTACATACTAGATAAATAGATCCAAACTTCACATGACGAAAATATACATACGTATATACTGTGTAATGAGCCAGCACCAGTTACAGTTACAGTTACAAGTAAGTAGTCCGAACCGGCATGAGAAAATTGACTCCTCGTACTCGTACATAATACTTACTTATACATGTGTAGCCACACATTCGTATGCAAGTCCTTCTCCATTTCATTGTCAACCTTTTGGCTCCTCTATTTACGACAGCTTCAAAATCCCAATCAAACCGAACCGCAGTTGTAAACATTAAACCAGTACCAATGAGTGGGCCACGACATTAAGGAAGAAAAGAAGACAAAAACGCATGTTGAATCAGAATTAGATGAGTAAAAGGCGCAAGACGAGGCAAGAGGGAAAGCAAATGAAATGAACGGACTTCGTGCCTACACCTGCAGACAAACGAAAGACAGGCGTTGTATCCTTATCCCGCAATGTAAGTACTTCTTAGATACTAAATACCTGGAGATGCTGCTACATAACGACTATAGAATTAAGCAACTGTCTCTGGCAAATAACCAACAAAACCTAGCTAAAGTCAATTATAGAGTAACCAAGGGAGAGAGCTACAATTTCAAGCTTTTTTCTTTCTCCCTTACTTTTACTCATCGTCATCAGCCTCGAGTCATTCTTAATCTGTGACAACGTAAAAAGTTTGCTCAGTAGTCTCACTTTAAAACCATCGGACAGCTCGTATCTTGTATCTGGAAATCCACACAGCGAGACATCCACAAAGAAACGGTATTGCAGTGCCCCACATCTTGATCTCAAGTATCGGCTACAGTTACCGAAACCCTCCGTACGGAAGTGGGAGACATGGAGCCAAACAATACTCCATCGAAATATTCAGTACGAATTCTAAAATTCCTCCCTTGATTTCGTTACAACATCAAAGCATGTCTACATCTCCAACTCTACACATAGACACAGAAGGCATTTCCAAATTTGAAAAAATACCTTCTCCGCTATTTGAATGTTTCGCCTGAAAAAATGTACATAGGAGCACAGAAAGTAGGTATGTCATCAAACAAGCATCTTCTACATTCTCTTCCTCCACAGGCCCCATATAATCCTCCGTAGAACCCGTAACACAATGACCCACAAAAAACGTATAATGATTTTTCCCCACCATCAGAATTAGGACCAACTATGCGTTAGTTAACTAATGCACAGTAATGGTTACTGTCAAAGCGAAACGGAGACTAAACTTAAAGTAGAGTAAATTAAAGGAAAACTCTTGAGACTTATTGCGAATGAGAGGAGGACATCTTATGAGGCTGAGCCAAGAAGCAAAGAATGGAAAAGATTTTTGAGGAAGACGAAGACGACAGACGCACATTTACGTAGACTTGGAGGGAGACAAGAGACATGTAAGTCTTTCAACAGGGAACTATAATCATGTTATCCTTTCTCATTCCACTTCAAAAAACATTGTAGGCTTCAATTCAAGAAAAAAATGAGAAGAAAAACACGGTAAGTAAAGTAAGCTAGGAAATCTCTGTTGAACCAATTAACATCAACCGCTCCATGGAGAACCGTAAATATCTAAGCAAAAACGACGTCTCACAAACCACAATAAAAATTCACAATGAAACACAAAATATAACCACAACTTACTACAATAATTAGTATAGACACGTTAATACGTAAGTAGCATATATTCGGAGCCGTCTGTCTCCCATACTGCCGAATGACGGATCGGCGAAACAAAGAGAATTGGCAAAATCAAAACCGTAACCGCAAACGAATTCATTGAGGAATCAAGCGAAGCACACTATATAATAACATGCCATTTGCACATCTAACGCCATTCCACCATCTATACGTATTCCAAAAACGAATCCAAAACAACAAAAAATTTCCCGCATAACGCAAATTTGAACCTCCGTAGTGATATCATCTGTGAAGAACCAAAATGACCCAAATCTATTTTTAGCTAAAAACAATATCCTTTATCTACAAAAATATTAAAACATGCCTTGAAAGCATTTAAATAGAATATTTTGCAATTTAAAAAAATGTGTAACTAGAACATTTGACGCTTTTCAAAAACATGTAAATAGAACATTTTACATTTTTAAAAAACTCTTAATAATTAACATTTTACGCATGTTTCTCATTTTGTTTTTATGACATAGCTCATTTTGATTCTAGCTTAAATTTGATATGGGTCATTTTGGTTCAGACGATATATACATGGTGCGAACACTAGGGAATAAAAACGAAAATAAAATAAAAGCACAACTTTGTGGACTAATTAGTTGACACAAGCAAGGCACAAACCTTTTCGTGTCAGACGAACTAAATACTACAGATAATATGGACCCTGGCTCCATTTCCATTTTCCTCATTCTTAAGACATTTCCATTTTCTTGATTTGCCCTCACTTTTATTCCCCGTTTTCGAGTCATTTGTATTTTTTTTTATTTTGTAGCAAACGCTGCATTATGATTTTGTGCATTGTAACTAAAGACGGAGATCACGGAGTATATTAGTTGTCGTTTTCAATGTAGGCACCTACTTAGTTAAAATTATGGATATTTATCATGCGCCAGTTATAGTAATTTGGGGATTTACAGATATGTACAACTAAAATAAAACTAACTTTTGGTCGTGATTGTGATTTTTAAGTTTGAGATTTACTGTAAAGTACATAGATAGGAATATTATTATGTAAATGTGTACAGAGAGAGAGAGAGAGAGAGAGAGAGAGAGAGAGAGAGAGAAAAGGAAATCAATTCAACCCATCAAAATGTCTTCTCTCAAGCCATGGCCGTACTGCATGTCAGATGACATTTGGGCCTGAAAGTCAGATGAAAACAGTTAATTTAATGATACTTTTGTCGTTTTGTTTAAAGCTTTCAACTTGTCTTCGATTGATCCGAAGTCCCTCGTCTCCCTTTCACATTCCAACTTGACAGTCAACAACAAGTCAACGATAACTACTATAATTTAAGCATCCCAATTCTATCTCATCTCAGAGACATACTTTCTCATCATTTCATTCTATCTTTTCGTCCTATGTATCTGTCTTTTTTTTACAGTTGTTGGCTAGGACACAAAATGTTCCTCACATAACTCTTATATACTTGTACACAAGAATGCAATAAAAATCCACATATATTACTATATATTATTATATTATATAGGTATTTTACTTAACTTACAAACTATACATATGTGTAGGTACATACTCCTGTAGACCTGATCGACGTCTGGGACCAATAACACCTACTAACAAAGTGCACATGCATACACAATTTATACTAAATCTATTCCAAGCTAATTATTTTCTGCTAACAATTCCAATACCTTACTCAATCGCATCCCACATTTTTATTTCAAATGTTAAGTATCGCATATTTATATGTGTCATCATACAAAATAAAGTATTTGGTTTCGATACTTATAGGTAGTTTATTTTTGTGCTGTATGTATTTGGTCGATTGATTTCAAATCATTAATGACTAGCAGATGATGACGAATGCGTTTATTTTTAAAAATCACAACTATACACGACATACAGTTTTAGATAAATGATTAACGGCCGGATATACTCATCACAACTACAATCATCAACCTCATACTTGTCACTTCTATAAAGGAAGCAATATACAGCTGACACAGGGTAGGAAGATGTTTAACTAATACATACTATAATCACATGTAAGCCATACGGGAACAAAACAGCGTCGCATGCAGCGTTTAACACAGTATGTCAAATATAAGTCATAATATTTTTTTGGATTCTGTGGGACTGCGACTGGAACTAAGGAGACGGACACAATTTTTTTAATATATCTTTTGCTTTGTTGAGGTTTATTTTTATTTTTCGTTCCAATCTTATACACATATGGCAAGGGGTCGTCGTCGAGCGTACAATAATAAATAGGGCAGGAAAATAATTGAATACATTTTTATTATATTTTAAGCACATATTTCGCTATTTTCCGGCAGAAGCTGAGGTGAATTATATTGTTAACACACAAATATTAGGTTCAAATTACAAGCTCAGATTGCAATCGTAATAATTAATATAATGCTTTGAGGAATAACAGTACTTAACTACCAATTCCGAAATTCGTATCTTAAGAAAACAAATTATGACAGCAGGATTTACAATAGAGTGTGGCACAGAGCATGACTTTTACTACATCAAAACATAACAAAACAAATTTTTTATGGGAGTGATCATAATTAAATAGGCATAATTATATATATATAAGGAGGTATGTAGATATCTTTTGTATTCATTCTTTTGTACCGAGGTAAATTGGTAATGGAACTGTATACATTCTAAGAAACTACTTAAGTATGTATAAATATTATTATTGTATGTACAATATAGTTTTCTACTGAAAACGGCTACATTAAAAGTATCGTATGATATTAATAATAATAATAATAATAACAATAATAATAAATATAAAATTGAAAATTAAATATAACGAGCAATTTATCCACCCTAAATAACAAAATCAAAATGGTATGATGTAATTAATTAATACCGTTCGTTCGCCATTGTCATAATACACTCTGCTAATACCCATCACTTAGCACGTGGCACTTACTCAATATAATGCCGCATACGTATATATCTACGCAGATAACCAACCAATTCTACTCAAAATTCAACCTATAATAAATGCTGATACGTTTTGTCTTTTGTCATTTTATTCTCATCACATAACTATTAGAACGGTTCCTTTTTCCCTACGAATCATATAATCAAAAAAAGTCTTACATTATATAATAATAATGAATTAATTAATTTCCTGTTGAAAAATCAATGATAATGATGATACACGATACAAAATTAAATTAGGATTAATTAAGGAGGGAATTCCTTTTAGAAATCAAAAGGCGGAAGAGTATAACAAATAAAGCTCGCTATGAGACGAAAACACGACACACGATATGAGTTTCACAATTCACAATCAACGTTGAACTATGAACACGCAGTACACTAAATGCCCAAGGTAAATCATAATATAATTAATAATGACGGTGGTGCGTACAGGAATGTTATACAGGTTTTAATAATATAAATGTATCATATTTTGTGTATGCATATTATTATATCTAGAGACTTTTTTTGCTCAGTAATAAAGAACCGGCAAGAAAACAGATTAGAAAGTCCTCCCTTTTATAGTAAACGCTTTTAGAAGCTAAAAACGAGCCGAGTGAATCTTGAATTTCCACGACTTTGTATACTATACGCAAACTTAATCGGAATAAATAGGGAGACAAATAATATGAGCACCATACTATTATAGCTTATAGGAGAGGAAAGTTTAAGGCAGGGACAGGTACAGGATAACAAGACAAGAGACAAGACAAGGTGCCAAGAAAATCTTTCGGGGAAATAATGTTTTGAATTTTAAAGATTACTCCACTTAATATAATATACTACCTCAATAACACCGAAATGCTCTCCATATCCACTTTCAGTCTATTTCTTATTATAATAACTATATCTTATGCTTTTATTCGATAGCATACTCAATTCATTCGTATATTTCTGCCATACAGTACTGTCACATTAACATGCAAGTCCTATGGGAATCAATTCCGCAGCCAAATCCCAAACAAAAGAAACTGTTGCAGACGTGTTAACAAACAGGTAAAAAACCCATTAACTTGTCATACGTTTCTTTTTGAATGCGAGAAAAAATACAGAACTGATCACAGACGCAAGACTTCCAGTAACAGAAACAAGTAATAGCAGTTCAATTTTAAAGTTTGCAATAACTCAGTTACGCACTGAATGAGAAAAGAGAAAACTCAATGACCATGCTATATATTTACTGAAGTTTCTTTTAACCTCGTTTCTAAAATTAAGTTTGTTCGATTGAATAAAGTAATCTTTCTCTCTTCCTTTATTCCCAACGCTTATGCAACTCCACCAGAGGACATTTCATACGTCATACATGCTTATTAGCACCACTGCCTTTAATACTATTGGGTAACCTGGGCGATTTTAGCATTAGCATTTATGTCAATAAGTCCCCCACTTTGACCTTATGGTATACTTTAGTTAACCAAAAGAGGAATTAAGCACTGAGAAAACCAGTTATCTACCATGGAAATGGTTTTTAAATATTCAATTCTTCTTCTTTTGAAGCATGTCCTAGCTCCGTTTCCTAATTAGTTACTAATCACTGAAACTAAATAGTGCAAATGCACCAGCCTTGGGGATACATGGTGGAGAGATTATGAGGTTACTACACAATATACTACACTGACACCTATAAACGAAAAGGAGCGCTCTTAAACTCAAAATAGTGTGAAATCTGAAATCTGAAGGAGAAAAGATTTGAGCCTTTTGTAGAAACGCAGACAACAAACTACTCCCACACACTGATGATAAGCAAACTTATTACATTCAACAAAAACTCACTTGCACAGATGAGCAGGATGTGCAGAGGATGTGGATACACAGATTCGTAAGTAGTGCATGCATAACACTGGATTATTGCAGAGGCAACAATATTATGTGTGAAGTTGTGAGCACAGTTTGACCATGATACTTGACGTTTAAAAATGTGGACTCAGTGAGGAGGAAGTATGAGAGCTGGATTGACTAGATAGATATGGTCAGTGTAGGATGCGGTGGCAGCGGCGGCAGCCGCAGCTACTGCTGCCTGATGATGCAGTTGTGTTGTTCCATGAGGAGGACCCGCCTGAGCTGAAAATTGAATAGGGACAGTCGTCGGAGACGAGACCGCAGACGGAGTCACCCATCTCCACTGGCAGTGACTCGAATTAACATTTACAGTTGGAGGGGCTTTGGCAGCACTTCCAGCCGTCACTCCATTCGTGGCCCGCCAGCTCCCCTGAATTAGTGACCACAGTACACAACATTTAAAAAAGCAGCAAAAAAGTGTCGTTCTTTCAACCTCCGTAAGCCTTTGGTCATAATCATATAACAACTCAAACCACGCATGCCATAATGAGTCATACTGTCGTCTGTAATATTAGATGAGCATGGTATAAATGCCATGATTTTACACCCTAATAAGCAATAAAACGGCAACTCTGAAACTCAACCTTTTAAAATCGTACCTGTTGGTATCCGGGATACGCTGTTGGGATGTAGCAGACTTGTCCGGTAGGAGCTGTCGAGTACATGTGTTGAAGTCCAGGTTGAGGTCCTGGGTAATTCGCAGGGTTGAAGTAAGGATCCATTGGCGGCTGCTGGTAGTACTGTTCAGCAGGCTGTCCATGACCACTTGAAAAGTAAGGCACTCCAAATCCTGCAGTCGTAGTGCCATCCAGGGCAGAGACATAAGGCAATTCATGAGCACGACTGACGGGAATCTAATAATTTTACATGTGAAAAATCAATTTGGTTTCAATCGTGTTTAGACAGTACAAAATCTTATTAAATTTATATGCCATATAATTTTAGGTGATAAGTATTATTTGAATTTGTTCTAGTCTTGTGCTTATTATCACTTACGCCATCACTGACAATGGATGGTTGTTTCTTAACCGCAGGGGCAATGTTTAAACGCCGCTCACGATGTATAATTGGATCAATTTCCTGGAAAATAAAAACAAACCTAATTCAAGCAACTACTATTATCTTAATTAATACGACAACTAACGACCTTTTAGTTTTGTACAAAAATGCATTGTATTTTGATGTTACCTTCTCGTTGATAGCGTTGTACAATCGCTTGGCCTCGTCTTCTGTCTCATAGGTGACGAATCCATAGCCTTTAGATACCCCTGCTCGATCAACAATGATTTTAGTTGCTCTGACCTGTCCATAGGGAGAGAAAAGATCTGCCAGTTCTTCTTCAGTCGTTGAGCTGGAAATACCTCCTACAAAGATTCGATTTGGAACAAGAGTGCCATACTTGGGTGCAGCCACACCATACATTTCTGGTTTGATGCCTAAAGACTGACTTCCGTACTCATCCGAATGATCCGCGCCAGCATCACTCGAGTCAAAATTTTCCAGCATAGAGATCGAGGGGCAGCTTGTGCTCCATTTGTCAACCGGTGTGGATGTGGAGTGACGACCCGGGTCAACCAAGTCAGATTTGGTCTCATCCGCACTTGAGCTCTCCATCAATTTCTCTTCATGCGGTTCCAGAGAACAAGAATTCATCTCAAAGCACTCTCAGAGTTAAAACGATAACATAGTTCCTACTTTTATCTAAAATCACAAATTATTAATGAACCCGCATTAGACTTGATAACCTCTTTAAAACTCTTCTTTGCCTTAAAGAAGGAGGGATTCTGCTACAAAAGGGGACGAAGAAAATAAACTTCCGAAATTCCAGAAACGACAGACTTAACTTTGTAACCAATACTATAGCCACTGCATTATTTTGTAATCGCTTTAAAAAAATAATGTGCTCGTGACATAGCCAGGTAAGATATCTCTACGTCTGTCATTGCGTAGATTGCACAGCACAGCAGTAAATATAAAATTCACCTTTGTCGTCACGCCATAAGTTCAGTGATTCAACTTCAAAGCAAAACGAGTCATATATCTCCTCCTTTCTTACATTTATAGCAATAATAAATTATGATTCACATTATGAAAATACGAATTTTACCCTTCATTCTTGTAGCTGCTACACGATGTACTGACTTCTTAACGGGATTTACCAGAACTATAGGCAATGGACTTCAATGCAGATTGTATTATGCAATATAATAAAATTTTATGGTCTTTGACAATGCACATGAATCATACATACCTAGGTACATACATACGTATTTTTCAAAGTAATAAGTTTCCATGCACACACGTAATGACATCGACCGGTATTTAATTATTGGGCAACCACATTACATTGCATTCTACTTTTTACACGATCAAGATTAATGAAGCTTTTCTAATCAATTTTTCCGTGAAATTTTAGGATAGCAGGGCAGGGGTTAATAAAAGTACTGCGTATTTTTTTTAGTGACTTTCTTAGGTCAAGTTTGTGATACCAGCCTTTTGGCAGTGCTTACTAAATCATCTTTGTTAGAATTTTTAATTATATGGATTACTCAGAAAGCAGAATTTGACGCATTTTGGTTGGTACTGATAACATTTCCTCGAGCCTCGAGCCAAACAAGTAGCATAAGCAAGACTGTCAATGCTACTTACATAGATGACAGAGACAGTAGTGCAATGCCATGCTGCCAGTATTTTTGGATTATTGAGCTCAGGACTGACTGGCGGTATCATGACTGTATATTGATGCTAAATATAATTTAAAAAATATTGTTTTAGGACATGGACATAATAATAATGCAGAGTTGCTTTTTCCCCACTGAAAATACATCCTCATTGGATTTAATGTTTAATTCTGTTAACAAGACTATAATGTATTGTCTAGAGCATATTGCATAAACCATCACATAGTGCAGCCGCTTGTTTACAATATGGCAAAATTGGAAGATGGTCGAAACATGTCCAATACTCAATACAATTTATTTTTGTCCAGGTGGGAGAAAAGGTTCATTAGCAAATGACCATAATAAACGTATTGGAATGGCACATTTGTCAATTTTCGTCAACCGACTATAGTCGCAGGTTGACACAGCCTATTATATTATAAGTATATTTTATAATATGAGGCTTTAATTTGGATTCCACACGCTCCGAAATGTTGGTGTTAGATGATAATGGAAGTTGAATTTTCAGTTTTATCAGTACAATATAGCGCAGTGGTTATACTTACTAAATTCTTTGTTCGACGACAGCACCCACATATTTAATTTTGCTGGTCTGATAAAATTACTCTCGGGTGACTAAATAAAAATAAACCGACCATTTTCCTGAAAATTAATACATATCTACTTACTTACATATAAAGTATATTACAATGATAAAGCGCAGCATGAAATCTGGGTTGCAGGTTGCAGCTCAAATCTGACGCGAAGAATACGATTTATTTATTTGTCTACTATCTGAAGGTATAGTTTTGAAAAGACCTTCTTGGCAAGGATGAGAAACGCAGTCTGAAGACGTTCTTTGACCAATTTACGGTCTCAGTCAGTGGTCTTAAAAAATATAAAGCAAGGAATTTATATGATTTAAAAGTGTAAGTAGTGCTATTTGGAAAATAATAATATGGTCAAATAACGCTGCAAGCCTTAGAAATGCTGTACGCTGTTACTTATTTTAAATGCCTTGTTTACCACTTGCATATTTCCAAAGTCATCGTTACCTGACCGTATTATCGTTTCCCAATACAAAATAAAGCTCGCTCACCACACAGCATTAAAATTTGAACCCCCCCCCCCCAAACTGTAGCAACTATTTCTTTTAAGACCACTTAAGACTTATTCATGCTTCAACTCAAACTTTCCAGCGAACTATACAGCGCAACTTTTTTATACCGACTACAGTAAAATCTACAGGAGCGTTGTTGTTTGAATGAAATTTTTTATAGTTAGGAATGCGTTGAAAAATTCAAAGTTAATGATTTCAAAATTTCTGAACAGTACCTTTGGTGGCTATGACCGTATTTGACACAAAACATTTACCACAAATATTATAAAATTTAAAAAACTTCGACGTTCTGCACAAACAGAATGAAAAGAATGATTCACAAAAAATAATTTACAACATTCAACAGTTATTTTTTATTGCAACCGCAGTCTCCAGTCAGTGCACAAGATCTTGTCTCGAACTTACTATAAGCTACGAGCTCTCTCATCAGCGAGACAAAGAATACAGCACTCTGCACTATGCACTGTGAAAAAATGAAAAGACAGATTTTCCCTCCACCCGCTGCCCGCTACCAATATACGATTTGTAACTTCTGCGAGGTAATTTAGTAATCGGAAATTTTTAAAATAAACTTTTTGAAGTTTTCAACTTTATTATTTTCACTCTACACAAAATTTCCAATAAATTGTAAATTCACTCACACTAATTAGTCTGTTTTACTCATACAGTGAAACACCCGGGGCCGGAATCACTTTGATTTTACAACTTGTATGAATTTATAGGACGTAAAACATAAAAGTAACCTTTTAAAACTTAAATATTTAAAAACTCTTGTATTAGTTACAAGTTACGTCTTTTTGTCCTTTTTGAATGTAAAATTTTGTCGTTTGCTCCTTCCGGAATAGAATCACATCGTTTTCGAGATGAATTGTCCCACAATCACATTCACAATGCACAGAGCAGCAGCCAACTTACTATAGACACACGTTAGTACATAATACACTGAACCGTCTGTCTCCCACTGCCGAATGACGGATCGGATTCGGAACAAAGAGAATTTTGAAAATCAAAATCCAGACTGGCAACTGGCAGTAGGGACTACTTAGAAAGTAAGGATTTCATTGAGAAATCAAGCGAAGGATGAAGCACACTAAAGCATACTACACATGTAGCTCTACGCCATGCGCATTCCCAAGGGAAACGAGAGAACGACAACTTTATTCAAAATAAACTTGACACTGAGGTGATACTACTACTACTGTCCTTTGGCATTTAGTAAGGATTCAGTGCACAGATCAAACATCGTCGTTAATCGTCCAAAGTTAAAATAGGCACCTATGATAAAAAACTAAGCATTAGTACCCGTGTAGATTGGAGAACAAAAAATCGTGTACATGCACTGATTCCCCCATGACACGCTCTTCTTACAATGTCTTCAGTCTTCAATTAATAAAGGCGAGGGCAAGAAATGGGTTTCGTAAGCTCCTAGCATTTTTAGTAATAGTGCCACGTAACAAAAAGTAAAATTGGACCTCCACCGATCGATGTACTGATAGCGACACGGACTGGGATTACAAGAAAGTAAAGGGAAATGAAAGCTGAAAACACTGAAACTTGGTAAACTATAGGTAATTAATTAGTTGGCGTAAATAAGGAACAAACTATGCTGTTTCAGATGAACTTAAAGCTGAAGTTAACAATAAAATGAGTTAATAAAACATCATCAAAAAATTCCCATTTTTAGGACCCTATGGCCCCCTCTCATCAGCTTAACCCTTACGCAAATGACTATTTTTAGCATGGGATGTCATCAGTAGCCAAGTAGACCCATTGATCCTACGGGTGACGTCATTTGTAGACTATCCCTAGCTAGATTTGTACATTTGTCAAAAAGCGAAAACTGAAAAAGTATTTTAATGAGAAAGTCCGAGAGACATGTCTAACATTATAATTTTATTTTTTGTCGGACTTTTTTATCCGTTTTGGTGCACCCCTTGAACCCCCTTGTCTCGAAGTTGAACTCCCGTAGTTATGTCCAATCTTCAGTTCAAGCTTTTATTCGCACAATATCTGGAGTCTTAATTAAGATTACTTTACTGAATGAAGAAATTATAATTATTCAGAGCTTTAAGGGAAGATATTGTGCATTCCATACTTTCAACAGAAACTATAGGGCTACAAGAATTTGAAGTGATAGGACTTTATGTAGGAGCCCGTGGTACTATTACAAAATTCTTTGTGGATTTTATGAAATCACAAAAGCACAATCGTCATTTCTTATTGAAGATATTGTGACGACAATCCTGAAAAAAAAACCGTGCAAAAATGTCAGCATCATTTTGTCCTCCACTGTACCTAATATTTGTAGATCTGCCTGTAAATCGCATATCACAACTTCACATTGTAATAATTAGCATAAACTAGATTTAAAACACTTTTGGTAACGTATACTGAATCCAATATGGGCTATCCTTATTGAAGGACAGTGTCAATTTTATTTCGTTTGAATAAAGTTGCCTTTATATATATGTAGCTGTAATAATAATAATTTTTTGAAAGAAAGTGGTCGAATAGAAAGAGCTTTGCCCTGGTGTCAGTTTTCGCCATTTTTAATATTTTGTGGTCACTGTTCTATAATAATTATTGCAGCTCTTACATCTCTTACTTCGAAATAATAATAATTTATTATTTACCATCGCTCCCCTTTAAAAACAAATGGTGCATGTTGCATTACCCATTGCCATTTATGTTAATTAACTTTGTAATAAAATCGTTTAGTTAATTCAATTTATACGTTGCATTCAATAAAAATAGTTTTTAACTAACTCTCGGTACCTAACTAAAAAACATTATGAGCCATAATTTAGGCATAGCAAAACAACAAAAGTATGAATCGTATATTAAGTACGTAGGGCTGTCCTCAGTGGAGGACATTTTCAAGTTTATTTTTCAATAAATTTGTTTTTTTACCAGTTGCTAATTATGCTCTGAGTCCTGCAGCAACAACTGCAATGATCTAAAAAGAATTCAAATAAGTGTTCACATATTTTTGAATGTAATGCACAAGTATATAATATAACAATAATTATATTATTATTGTAGAGAATTGTATAAAAATCAGCGTGGTTGTGAATACTACGCAAGATTCAGGAGAAAGTATGTAGAGAAGGTCTAGGACTTTTAACATTAAACCAAATAATTTGAAAGACCAGAAGTTGTTTCGTGTTTCATTGCCCTTTTAATGATCGGCAGAAGTAGAAGTAGAAGAAGTAGACGGGGCGGAGAAGCAAGAAAAAGGATTCTTCTCACGAAACTTGATGTGGCTTAAAACTTGATATATTTTTAGATTTCTCCCTCTCTCATCTTTACCCAAAGATCAAACCAAGAAAAAGCACATTAGCGTAATAGCATCCGGCACTGCCAGCACCAGCACCAGCGTAGTACACACACACGCATTATTATACTTGCAGTACATTTACATAGGTGAACGCCTGGCGTTTTTTAACATTACAAAAATCGGGATATTATTATTACCTACTGTATGCACGTATAGAGTATTTCAACACACATAGATGTACGTTAGGAAATGCACAAAGTAAAACATATAAGTCATGTAGGTATGTATAAGTATGCTACCCAACTGAATAGTGAGAATGGTTCAGATTCGCAGACTCCTCGTGCAGTCAAGTAATGTGAATGCCCGGCCAGGGTGTTGTGCTTTTTATAAACATCTTGTTTTCGAATACAATCAGCAACCGCCAAAATAGTTAAGGTATATTCAGTATTTCTGCACTATATAGTAACAACATTTTGTGAAAGTATAATTATACGCAGTCAAAGCACACCCTGTAGTGATCATATTCTACCCACTCCCGCTTCAGAATACCGGACCGGTACCGGTACCTCTCTGGTCTGAAAAGACATAGTGCGCCTGCAAAAAACTAATTGTCTCCTCGTTCGTACTAGTGAGTAAAGCGACTTCTTTTGGTTCCACAAACTAAATACAGAGTATAAAATAATAAGGATCTGCAGTATTCTTTTGCACACGCTGCAATTACTTAAATAAAGGGGAAAAACTAAAGGGAAACAAGTACAAATTTAATAAACGCAAAATTGTAACCACGACTGCTCCAATTACCGTTATTTATCCATAATAACAAAAGTTATAATTTGCACAATATTTTTACTGTTTTTAAGTTATTACACCACAAGTATTTTCTATATTGCCGGTTTACTGCGTAAAATCCTGATTGAGATTGTTTTCCGTTCAAGACGATCCGTGTCAAAGATTTTACAGTCTCTCACATATTTTAAAATTCAAACGCTTAAACAAAATGGTTGAGAGCGGAAATTGTCAAGTTTGTTCTGCAGTGTGCGAATCTCGTTGCAGTTTTTGCAGAGCTGTGTACTACTGCAGCAAGGAGCATCAGAAGGAAAACTGGGCGGAGCATAAAACAAATTGTACAAGAAAGAAATTCAAGGTGAGAGGTGGGAGGTCAAGGGTCACAAAAGTTTTTAGCAAGGGGAAAATATTACGTCTTATTATGTAATAATTATTATACCATCGTGAATAAAATTTAAAAACAATGTTGTTTCTGTTATTTGTGTGTCTGTAGGTTGACCGGAATGAAAAGTTGGGACGCTTCCTCGTCGCAACTGAAGACATAGAAGAAGATGACATTCTATTCAAGGAAAAACCACTGGTGTTGGCCCCGAAGATAGGTTTACTGGATACTGATGACATCATCTGCCTGGGTTGCTACAAGCAGCTCTCCAGCTCGGATTCTTCGGAGGAAGATGTAGAGGAGGATGCTGCTCCTGGGCACACAACCTGTCTCAAATGTGGACTTGCCGTCTGCTCTGTAAAATGCTCCTCCCATTATTTTCATAAACATTTTGAATGCAAGTTGTTCAAGGAGGCGGCTAGAGTTAAATTACAGAAAAAGCAGCAACAACAACAACAGTCCCAAGATCAAAATGGAAAAGCAGAGGGGAGTAAACGGAAGTCAAAGGCATCTTCTGCTCCCAAGCCTGAAAAAACTCTCCTCACACTGTACACGGATGAGCTAAAAGAGAATTTTGTACAAAATCTCCTCATTTTCCGCTGTCTCCTCCTCAAGTACGTGAGTCCAGAGCTTTGGGAAGAGCTCATGTCCCTCCAGTCCAACAATGAATTTCGGGAGGACTTAGGAAACTTGGAGAGGACTGCCCGGATTTTTGAAGAGATGAGAGACATTGTCAAGACGATCGGTCATCCCACAATCAATAAAATTTCCAAGCCAGACTTACACAAGATCCTGGGTATCCTGGACACAAATGCTGTGGATGTCAAAATAACCGAAACTATGGAATTGAGTGGTTTATTCCCAACTTTCTCCATGATGGAGTACAGCTGCATCCCCTCCACCAAGTTCTATTTTGCTCCGCCAGCAGCTCCAGTCCTCAAGAATGAGGGGAAGAGCGGGAGTCGGCAGTCGTACGAGCTCTTTGTTCGGAGCGCGGTTCTACTCCGGACCGGGGATCATCTCTCCTACACCATCACGAACATCCTCTGGAACACGCAGAAGAGGAGGGAAGAAATGAAGAAGACAAAGTATTTTTGGTGCGAGTGTCGTCGTTGCATCGATCCCTATGAGTTGGACTCAAATTTCAGTAGTATTCTCTGTCCAGTCCCTTCATGTAAATCCGTCTCGATCCCTGTCCCGAAGCAAGCTACATCGAATGTGACAGTGGTTGGTCCTGGATCTGGGAATAACGCTCCTCCAAGCTCTGACAGAACATCTTCCCCCACCAGCAGCAGCAGCAGCAACGTGATGACCCTCGGAGAAGTATCCTCGGACCGGGAGTGGCAATGGAAATGTACCAATTCCAAATGTGGGAAGACTTGTGAGACGTGGCAAGTGAAAAAGGTTGACACGGCCCTGTCAGAGGCGATTGGGAAAATGTCCTCTAAAGCGAAAATCAAAGACTATAAAGACATGTTGACTCAGTTTGATCTGCTCGTCCACCCAGAGTACTACCTTAATTTCGTGGCCAATCATTCCCTCATTCAACTCCTAGGACACGACCCAATCACGCTCAACGACAAACAGATTCTGGAGGATAAGTTATCCATATGCAACCGACTCCTGGGAACCATCAAGAAATTAGATCCTGGCCTCGCTAAATTAAATATCTACGCGGCTGTTATTTATTTTGAGATGCACTCTGCCATCCTTGCCATTGCGGGGGGAGAGGGGGATGAGGACTACAAGATTCTGCGGAAACAACCCAAAACACTTAAGCTGGCTCGAGTTTACTTGCAAAAATGCATTGACTGCTTCCACTATGAATTAATTCCTTCTCCAGAAACTAAATTGAAGATTTTAGCGGTCAAGAAACAGGAATATCTGAATATGTTGCTCAAGCACGCCTAGATCATCCCCAGAGTCAACTACTTTTTCAGATATACCCTCGATTCTCGATCAGCGTGACCTTGAACTACTTTTTTTCATTTTAAGTCCACTCTGAAATTAAGAGAAGAAAAATACACAAGATTACTTAATTACTTATTACTTATACTTTCTCTCTTCATTTACTCACTCAAAATTTTATCCCAATAAAATATAATAACTGATCCTTACACTAGACTTCTCCTTACATAACTTTAGTCGGACGATGAGACTAAAATGCAAAATTGTTTTTTTTGCTTTGATTTATTGCAGTGCAGTTACAAAAAACTACCTTAAAAGTAAGTTTATTAGTGGACTGACGATGAGTAAAGCAAACATATTTTTCATGTATTTTTCAGTTAATTGCTGTTGGCCGTTGGCAGCATACATGAGAGTGCAATGTGGGCTTTTGTTTACTTCATCTAACTACATAGTAGTAGAGTGCGTAAATGTGATCGGGCTCATTTTTTTTCAACTTTGAAAATCTGTAACTTTTTACCCAGCCTGCGCACAATGAAGAAGAAGTTATCATTATACTTCTCCTTTAATCCTTTATGTACAAAAAAATACTCAGTGTCGAAAATTAAAAGTTGCAAGAGATACAGGTCATTGTACGAAACAATTTCGAAAAGTCTTACAACGCCCCAAGTGCCCTTAATGTGATCAGTTAGTTTAAATACATTTAAAGGTAATGGAAAAGTAGGGTCTTTAATGTGATCGGCATGAAAAAACTCAAAAAAGTGTTCAAAACTTTCATAATTTTACATAGCCAGAGTTTTTGAGGAAAAAAGCTGAAATCACTAGTGATCATAGCTGAGACTATAAGCTGTATGAATATAAGTTGCGCATATTTTTAAAGGCGGTAATATTTGCACAGCGGCCACTGATCACATTTAAGGGGTGATCACATTTGCGCACCTTAGTACTATAGGTACATATATGTATATTTTTCGAACTATAAAAAGTTGGAATAATTGTATCTTATATCATATATAGAATAATAGAATAAATCAAGTAGTTGATTTACATAAAACTGTGAATTGCCTGCCACTGGAGTAAGTAGGATGCTACTTACAAATGTAATAATGTCAACTATTTGTAAGTAGGAGCTTACAGATTACACTTAAAATTATATATCAATATGCATATTATTACATATATGTATATCCCTGTGTACAACGCCAATGTTGAATTATAGTTCAATTCTCAGTTTCGAATTCGAAGTTTTGAACTCATCTCCACCACCAACCACCACGTTTTGAAAAAGAAATTAAAAGTTAAAATTTCATTGACGTAGTTGGGTCCATTCTAAGTTGTTTATTTTAAGGATTTGTGAGCACGTGAATTCCATTGCATTACCTTATCGAATTATACATACATAATAGGTCAGCATGTTACAGGGTGTTTATGGTTCCATGTAAGTACAAAAGTACTCACGATCAGATTGCCGATTGGACTTTATCATCTACTACTTACCTTACAATGTTAGTGTTAATTACTTTGTCATAATTTTATTATGATTCTGAGTCTCCAAATGCTCCAAAACAATTACCGCCGTCAACTTACTATAGTTAGAGTTAGAGCCATCATATTATAGAGCTATAACTAGATACACTTAAAATTTATTGGGCTTGGACATGGTTTACCGTTTACCCTCAATTCTAAAAAATTCTAAGCAAAAAATTGACAGTATCACACTATATACTCATGTATTGTAGTTTTTGTAAAATTGTGTCGCACTCATTGTACTTACAAGTGTTACAAGATGAATATGCATGATCAAGAAGGCCGAACTGAGATTGAATTGAGATCAGACATTACCAAATTACCATGAAATACTTTCATATTAACAAAAATTATTCAAAAAAAAATTACTAATAATTGTAAGAAATGCTACAATATATTTTGGGAATCTGCCTCTACAGGTCTTGAGTTGTTGTTTTGATTTTTGATGCTTCGGCTGCTTCTTACTACATAAAGGCTGGTAGAACTCTGAAATTACAGTAGTAATGATGCTTGTGAGGAGAATCGAGAATTGAATATTGGTGAAGATATTTACTGGTATATGTTGGCCTAGGTGTGCAGTCTTGTACACACCCTTTTATTGGATTTTTTCCCTAAGTATCAATACAGGGAGGATATGCTAAACTGAATCTTGAAACCTCATGCTTTCGAGTCCCAATATTTATTGATTAAAAATATTAAATTACTATATTTAAAATAATAATTACTAGTTATCTCCTATACTTAAATTATCATACCTAAGAGATAAAGATGTTTTTTTTCTCTATTCAATGGTTATTTAATGCGCAGGAAAACAGAACGTAGGGACACGGAACAACACACACACGCTTCACTTAGCATATCTACGTAAATAATTGTATTGAATTTATATTGTAAGCTTGTCAACATAAAGGATAATATGAAGACATTAGAAGCATCATCCATCCCAAAAGTTACTGTCATTACGTGTGGGTTTGAGTAAGTTCCTTCTTGGATTTTCCATTTCAATTCAGTGAATGTAATCGTGCACTGAGAAGAAACTCTGATTGAGATTATAGCAGATTGAGTTGATGGATAAAAGTCGACAAAGTACAAATAAGTATATAAGTTGGCAGAATATAGAATTGCCTTGAACTTAACGGTAAAATCAAAATCTGTCTTGTAAGTATAGCTCTTGTATACTCAATAATTTAGTCCTATATATTCGAATTCGTGCCAGTCAGTAGAAGACGTCTGAATTTCAAACTCTAAAGAGTTTCCAGTCCAATGCTAAAGAGAACTTCATGCAAATTAAAAATGGGGCGAAAAATGAAACCAATTTATATAGTAAGGATCCTTGTAGCTCACACGTACATACAAAAACTGTATTACTTATAGTAACAGTTATTAGTCTGCTTCATTTCCAAAAATTTCAAATTCAATTTCAAGCCTCATCAATAATTACCTGTTTTTGACGCGTTCATATTTTTTTAATTTAATGGCTGCTAGATATTTTGTATTGGGTGGATACAATTAGTAAGCATATGTCATTTGTTTTGGATTCTCGGCTCATTTTCTTATTTTATTTTTTGGCCTGTTCTATCTATACTACTATTCTGACTGTGGAGATTGGTGAATGGAGAACCGTCATCAGAAACAGTACGGGTAGAGCAGTGTGCGACTACTCGGTATAATGCTTAAGAGGTATTGGCATCGAACTTGCCACGTAGTGGATATTTTTTTGTTTTTTTGTTTTTTTTTTGCCTCCAGGAAAAGTAGCTCTTACAGTGGGCAAAGTAGAGTCTGGGATCGTTCATAAATAACGTCATGTGTAGAGTCAATTGGCCTACTACGATATTGATGACATTCTATGTTATAGGTAGCCGCTTACGCAATGTTTAAGCTGATGACAGGGAGATCATGGGGTCTATTAAATGGAAGGATTGAATGACATCATTTATGGATGATCCCTAATAGTCAGGAGATGAGAAAAATTATGAAGTTGAATAAATAGGTAGAAAAAACTAAAACATATTTTGTTTTTGAATATCTACAAAATATGAACAGAATATGACAGAATGTCTCTCGAGCGTCAACCAAACCGCACGACATATTAAGTACCATAATAGCCTAAACTAGACTTAAGCCCGCCGATTTCGGCGGAATTGCGCCTCATCTGGATACTGGCCCCGGTTACCCACTGTCACCGTACTCTAACGTGTCTAGGGTTGGTCGGGAATGAGGTAATGGTGTCGTAATGGGGTGCTGATTCAATTCAAGGGTGATCCGTGTCAATTTTGTGAGTGTGCACACGAAGACCAACCCTAGACACGTTAGAGTACGGTGACAGTGGGTAACCGGGGCCAGTGTCCAGATGAGGCGCAATTCCGCCGAAATCGGCGGGCTTAAGTCTAGTATCATATATTGGCTAACACTATAAGCAATTCTGCCTCTGGAAAAAAGGATCATGCCTTCCTTATATGTTCAGAATTTCTATATTTCATCTACTACACGTTTGCCTGTAAATAATTAAAGTTTCTCGCTCTCTAACAGCCAGCAAAAAGGCAACGTTAGAAGACAAGACGTGAAAAAATAAAAGTTTGTTAACAATAATTTGCATTAACCGTTTCATTTTCACAGAAAGGACGACAACCAGTAGCAGTGCAAAATAGGACAATAGGATAAGGATAATGGGAACTTACTATTATAATTACCTCTAGTGAATAAACAAACATGTATAAACGTTTACGTAGGTCAACATTTCAAACTAAATTATGTACACAATTACAAATCATAACAAACAATATCAAAGAGATATACTAGCACAATCCGTCCATTCCTACACGTTCATGGGAATGGACGGATTCATAGAATCATTACCTTACTAATTAAGTATTTAGTAAACTACTTTGAGATTTGAATTGATGTGCTCTCAGTAATTGAGTCCTCTAATGATTTGATAACTGTTTTGACACTTCTGCTGTAATGAGCCCCGGTATAATTCAACAGTATATTAATTAAACTGAAACTGTATTCAGAATGCCTACTCCCTAAAAACGTAAAAGCTGACTGTCTAAATAGGTATCAATATTAAATATGGGGTGGCAGTAGATATAGATATATAGCTAGCAATTGTTTTCCTGTTTGTTTCAAAAATGTGTGTCAACTTTGTGTTGAAGTTGAGAGGGTTGAGCGTCTTGAGACGTCAAGGAATTATTGAAGTGAGCAAAGTAAGGAAAGAAAAGAAAGGAACACTTATAAATTTTAAAAATATGGTTAAAAAACAAGTAGTTCAACAAACCTGCATAAAAATTATAATCATAAATAAGTGGGGAGGACATGTAAAATTTGTGAAATTATCAAATCCGAGGAATTCAAATTGAGTATAGAAAATAGAACAACAGTAAAGTGTGTTCATATCCCTGTAGACGTGTGCAGTCCCATAAGTGGAATCTATAATGCTAATCTCCTAGTAAGTACTTGTAAGTATATATGGGTCCAGAATATAATATAATGTGGCGTGCATGGGTATTGGAAGAAGGAAAGTTGAATAAACCTAGATAAAAATATTGCAGGCCTCACGACGACGGGAAATCTAAAGTATGTATTTAGTACTAGCTGGAAAAGGAGAGAGAAACATTGCATTATTATTATTATGTAAAAAAATTATCGGAACCACTACTCCTTGACGTCCCTGACGAACGGACAAAGTGACAGTGTCTTTTTATTATGTTCTCCTACAATTACAATGCGTCACTAATAAAAGGTATCTCTGGTTCTGGTGTAACTGTGAACGAATGGACGGATGGATGGATGAGGCTCTCAGCTATTGGGACTCTTTTAATATTTCGTCCAAAAGTTTAGAAACACATTCTAGAACAAGTCCGTCAGTGGACGAGACCATCTTAACTTTTCTTCCCTCGTCTACCTATAATAATAATTATTATACCTTTTACACTAAACTTTAACCTGTAGATCTTATTTTTTAATGAATAAAATCCAAATTTGAAGAAAATTTCTAAATTTTTGTTTAAAACTAAAAGATTACAATTATTAATATTATTACACAGTATAATTTAGTGGGAAGAAAATTACAATCGTAGATGTACTGTACATTCTTATAAATAATATAGCAAATTTTTCGAGTTAAAATTTACTACAAAATTTAAAATTGAATAAAAATATATATATATTACTATATAATATATTTTTATTTAGTCAACCATTCAGACTGAAGAGACGGGGAATCTAAAAAAATCATTAATTCGTGAATGATTATCAAATGTACATGTACTATAACATATATTATTAAAATATAAAATTGTAACATTTTTGGATCTACTCAAACTTTAAAGCAGGACAGGACACTAACCATTTAATAGTACAATCTTAAAGTAAGATAGAGTATTTAAATTATTTATAGTAAATAAAAAAAAACGAAATAAATATAGAAATATATCTGTATAACCATTTAAAAAAAAGTAGGAAGTTCCCTTCCACAGACATTAGAAACCAGACGAGTGTTAAAAGTGACCATTGGCAAGTTGTTGAACCAAAAAACAAAAGAGATTCGAGTACAAAAACATAAGGAAGAAATCACAACGTTGTTGCTAGCAAGATGATGCGAGACACGAGTTCTCCCTTCTTTTCATTGTACAGTAGCAATTCCCAAACTCCAGATACTTCCGATACAGTGTCAGAGTCATCGGATAATACATCTTTGATTAGTTACTCAAGGGAAGATTTGACCTCACTCGGGGCTGGACCCATTCGTGAAGATGTTCGTGTGAGTCGAAAGAAACTGGAGCAACTGATCACCAATGGTAAATTAACACAAAATAATAAAAATACTTTTTCACCTCCAATCCCTCTACACGGACACTGCTTCTTGATTCTTTAGTAGTAGTAGTAGTAGTAGTAGTTTAATTACAAATTTGTAATCAGACTATAAACGTATAACAACTGCAAACTGCAACCATGACTGACAAAATAATACGTCTGAATGTTTTGATGACAAAAATGGTGCGGAAACGTCCGTGAGAAAAAAGCATGCCATTGGATTTGAAAATGATGCTTAAAGTAACGGCCCTTTGTGTGGCATGCCCTCGTGAAAAGACTAAAAGTAATAATTGTGAGAGCTATATTTAGTATTCCCTTTTGATTTCTATTTGACAGAGAAAATGCGTGGAGAAGAGAAAATTTTTATGGATAATGTAAGGATCTATATTCGTTTCCTTTATTTTTTTCAATATATTTGATTACTTATGCAATGAGATGGTGATGATGATGATGGCGACTGTTGGAAGACATTGATATTATATACATATATTTCTGATTTTCTTATTGGCATCTTTATCTTTCCATGAGCATGGACAGATTTGAATGAGCAATAGTCTGACGGGATTAGGCAAATGTTGCGATGGGTGTAAATACAAAAGAGATAGTTTCACAATTATTGGTCTTGAACTTGAATGACTGTTATTTATTTTACAGCTAATGGAGTCGACGAATACGTTTATTCAGTGGCCTTCCAGGATGAAGATTGGAGCAAAGACAAAGAAAGGTATGTATAGAGTAATACAGACTTAATTTGTTAGTACGCAGACACATTATTTCTTTTGCGGTCTCGGCTCGGGTCATGCACACATGTGAGTATAGTATATTATGTATTTGGCGTCAAAGAAACGTTGCTGTTCTTCGGCTTCGGTATCGCTATGGGTGATAGATTCCGAATATAGTATAGGGCATAATTTGTGTAGATTATACATCATTTGAATATGGTGTCAAAAATAGTGAATATCTTGATTCTTTTTGTCTCTTTGTTATCTCTGAATTTCTTTTATCTATCCTCCTTAATAATGTGAATCTTTTGTGTATCTATGTTGTCTTAATGCTGCTTTTATCTATACACTCTGTCGGAATTGCTGTAGCGTGGTGTGGTGGTAGTAGTATAAGGAGTAATAGTTTCTCATTTTCATCATCTTCCTCATTTAAGAATTTGCATGCGGTCGCTTGCACTCGTTACTCAGCGAGAAGCTTTAAAATTGAGAAATCTATTCAACTTTTTGTATGGAGCATGCACCTAATCGAATGATGGGCACGATGCTGACGACTAATTACTGATTGTTCAAGTCATTTAGTGTACAGGATGCACCTTCCCAAAATCCAAGATATATTTTTTTTAACGGACAAAATTATCTCTTGCTTCCATGTATAATTATACACGGGTTGAATTTGTACTTTACTAATGTCCTTAAATATCTATTGCGAGGATTAAAAACTTCACAGGCTTTTATCATTCATTTTGGATGATATTCGTATCCAAAATGATGAATTTTTCGTATTGATATTCGTAGCATATTATGAATGAACAACCCGCTAACTGGATATTTTGCATGTTTATACCGCATGGCAACCAGTTGCTTGTATGTTTCCTTAAGTACCCTTGTAATGTGCATGCAGTTCCATCCATGCCCAGCGTACCTCACTGAAATGAAATGTGTTCATGTATTAATGGACTTGGATCTGAGGAAAAATACAAAATTGATGTGAATTCATAGATTATGTAGTTTAGGTTATTATTTCTCAATATTTCAGACTTATTTGTGCGAATCCATGGTCATTCCGAGGAAGAAGTAACTTCAGCCAAAAATCAGATTTTAATTGAACTCGGGCCACCAAGGGTAAAAACAATATATAGTTACAAAATTCACTAAAGAATTGAATTAAATAATATAGTTATAAAATTAAAAATGCCTGCATGATTAATGCACTTTTAAAATAAGGTTAACGGTCTACATTTTTTGAATGGCTGTGCGCCGAGAGTAACCAAAATATATTAGTGACACTTATTAAGGATGAAATCGATATTACAGGACTTACGAATTACTCTCAAGATGGAGATTAGTTACACTGATCATTCCCATTTAATTGGTTGCCGGGGAGCGACAATTCGTCGTGTTATGGAAGATACAG
The DNA here is from genome assembly GCA_949802685.1 of Dicyrtomina minuta. Taxonomy (NCBI): domain Eukaryota; kingdom Metazoa; phylum Arthropoda; class Collembola; order Symphypleona; family Dicyrtomidae; genus Dicyrtomina; species Dicyrtomina minuta. Next base: position 25,960,326 of record OX461812.1, on the reverse strand, counting down.
GCTGTCATATTCATTTTCCAGACTCTAATCGAATGTCAAAGGATCATAAATCCAATCAAGTTACGATTGCTGGAAGCTCTATTCAAGCCGTAGAGCAAGCTAGAAGTCGTGTCAGAGTGAGTACAAAACAAACCTCTATTATTACTACAATTCTATTTTTGGGGAAGTGTTTTAAGTAACTCGTTGTCCGTAATTCTGTAATACAAATAGGCAGTTTGTAAGTTGGTACTTATATATAGAGTATATAGCTATACTGCGCACATAAGCTACACAAGGAAGAAAGAGAAAGTAGGAAATAAATATGATAGCAAATGGACGGACACTAAATTATGTATGCTTGTTTTGACACATTGACAGGAATTGAGTCCACTGATATTTCAGTTTAATCTACCCACAATTCAATTCGATCATCAGATCTCAGAATCGCATCACATCTTCATCGATCAACTTCAGTCGGCTTACAATGTGATCATTAATATTCATCCCCCAAACAAACTCCAACAAACCACCATCAGTATTAAAGGATGTGAGAAGGATGCTCCCACCATCAAGGAGGCTATTCTCAAACTGGCTAATTACTTCAGTGGCTCAAGTGCAAACAGTAATCAGGTAAATGTCATTATAATTTGACGCTGTTTTCTAATATATATATATCGATTTGAGTTTGATTATTAAGAGTAGTGCGGGTGGTGTCCTTTTATTAATTCCTCAATAATCTCGTCACAGATAAACTTCATGGTGGAGTCCACGATGGAGATTAGTCCAGTTCAGCACAGCTTTGTCCGCTCTGTGAATGATTCCAACTGCCATACAATCATGATGAACACTGGAGCTAAAATTATTTTCCCGGATTTGACAGACACTAATATTCAACAAATTAAGCGCTCCCGAGTTTACATTGTTGGTGATATCAATACTGTTTACTGTGCAAGACAACAACTTATTGTGAGTATTCACATTATTTTAAATCATTTATAATTTACGTCATTAAGACTGGAAAACAACTCGGGGTGCTATGTGACAGGTTCTGCTATTTAAAATGTACTTAAGAGTTTGTAATAACGGTTTCCTTCCCCCAGGGCTGCTTACCACTACGAATGATTTTTGACTTGGCGGATGATCATCAGTTAGACTGGGACAACGTCCGCATGGTTGGAGCTGAGCTGAACGTGAACATCAAATTAATTAATCGGAATAATCGGACTTCGAATGCTTCTCTCCCTCCACCCCTCCCGGGACGGTCTCGAACTATTCAAATTATCGCATGTGAACGTAATACCGCCAGCATTTATGAAGCTAGGAAACGCATTCTCGGCCTTAGTGAAAACATGAACGTGAACATTCCTGTCTCGTATGGACTTCGTGCTGTCTTCCCTTCAGGTATTACATGACCATGGACTATGGTTTGGCTATAGTAATCAATAAATTTAAATACGAATTAAACGATCTTGTACGTACTTAATTTAATGAATTTTAAGAATCGAAACCAAATGAGGATTCACAAAAATTATTGTCTAATTCAAAAGGTCTCTTCATGCATCATTCACAACAACCGGTCCATGGAGGGACAAACAATAACGGGAATAATCCAGGCCGGATGTCACTGCCGCCGCTGATGCTGCCACCCATGAGCCCGTCGTTACTTTCACCCGTTCTTTCTCCGTCCTTCTGGCCACCGACTCCATTCTCAAGTCCCTTCTGTTCGCCAACCATTGTTGTCCCTTCCCACACAAGTCCACGCTTCGAGGGCTACAGTAGTACTAGCAATAGCAGCACTAATGGAAACAGCAACAATGGAAGTAGCAATGGTCACGCTCAGCTCCAAATACAGCAGCAGCCGCAACAACAGTCGACGCCAATTTCCGAGTTGCTCGAGTCTGTGAGCCGAAGCAAAGCTCCAGGTTGGGAGAGAACCAATAGTCAGCCATCTTCTATTCCAGATGAAACACTGAGTAGTAACAGCAGTTTAACAAGCAATTCTGTTGGAGGTGTAGGGAGCACATCCTTGTCATCCATTACATCTGCTTTGTCCAACTGCTCCATTATCGCTCAGGCTCCGACCATTTTACCCATGGAACAGAACAAAAAGTATCAGGCTATGAAAGGTAAACTTTTTCATAATCTGTAAGATTAGCATAAGATGTACAACAATGCTACCTGTGTTAATTCTATGGAAGTCAGTTTATTTAATGTGATGTGTATTTGTATGACTTGAAATTACTGTGTTGTTGTACTGTTATTTCCATATGGCAGCAATGTACCAATCCAAGATAACTGGCCAAAGCCGAGTGCCAAACCCTGAATGGGCGGGTTATGGGTTTAGCAAGACTCACGTGAATTTATTTCCTCAGCAGCCATCACTACACTTGGACTTAGATCTAGGAGAGGACAAGAAATCCTTCGGAATGAAGGCCCATCCGCAATTACAACCTCAAATATCGAATCTTTTAGACTTTGCAGCTCATGTAGACACTGAAGCTCAGGACTTGACAACTCTATTTATACAAAATGGCTTGGAAAAATACATTGGTGAGATAATACGCGACCCGACCACATTTTACCAATGATAATGATGTATGAATGGCAATCAATGCCAAAGGTTGGCGCAATTATTTCATAATGAATTATTAACTTAAAATTTTATGTGTAATCCAAACTATAGACAAATTCATTTCTGAAGAAATCGACCTGGAGGCGTTCAAAACTCTTTCGGAATCCGACCTTCGCAATCTCGGAGTATCTAGTTATCCAGCACGGAAAAAAATGCTTCTACTCATCGCTCAACTCACGTGTAATAATAATAATAGTAAAGACTTGCAAACAGTTCCTCAACAATGGAACTAATTTGTAAGGTTATGTTTATTGTTGAAGTATTTAAATTGAAACAATTAAAAATGGAATTCAAGATCAGTATGTCATCATTGTTCGTTAAATTGATAATTTAAAAAATATATTTATAGTTATTTCATATATAAAAGTTTATCGTTATATACCATAATGTACTATCCTTCACAGTTATACTCGTTCAATGTGTTATTATTATTCCTTACTTATTTGAGGGAGGATACAAAAATTAAAAAAACAATTAATCACTTCAAAAGTTTGACCCTTCTTCATACTGCATGTCGTATTTGTAAGCATATAATGTGCCATCATTCAGTACCCATAATGTGGCTTTGCATATCGTCGAGGCACTCGGCATAGCCTTCAATTCAAAAGTACGCAGCAGTCAATGAGATAGTTACACAGTAAAAGGGAAATTCACTTTCGTTGAAACACGAGTCATATTATGTATTTATTTCATTTTAACACAGTTCCATAATACATTCGTGACAATACATATTAAAAATAATAATATGATTAGAGGACGCTCAATAGAAATGCTTCTGGGTACACACCGAATAACTACGAGCGAATTGCCTATATAATTAGATAGACTGTAGCTTATTTTCGACGGTAGTAGGTACTTTAATTATTAGCTCTAGCATATAGGCCATTTCCTTATAGTCATAGTCAGCAGTGACAATGATATTGTTACTAGCTTGATTTTGATGTTCCAGTCCAACTATAGTCTTCTTCTTCCATTCTAGCCAAAATCATCTCGCACATGGGGTTCCCTTTAGCCATGACCATGAATGATGGAACTCCATTTTCAGGCAAAATGTACCTACAGAGTAACACAAATGGCAGAATAAAGGAAACGATAATTGGCATTGTACATACGTTAAACTACCAGAAAAAATCGTATGTACTAACTACGACATATGTATACGATATACTAGTATACGCACTACGTCGTACATACAATGTATGTAAGTATATCCTCTTGTATAACGAAAACATGTACAAAAAATAAAGATAACAAGTACAAAAAATAGCGTTAGCATGCAGAAAAAAAATAAGCTTGCCTTTTGTGCTTGAGGACATCTCCTAGTTTAGATAGCAAGTCAACTCTGCAATATTTCCCAGTATCCATGTTTGTAAAGTAAACGTTTATATTGTCAAGAATGAACTCTCCATCTGTGTCCCAAGCAGGTTTTTCAATTTCAAGGAGTTCAACCAATTCCTCTTGGAAACTGTTCAGCCAATTATAAAATGTTACCAAGAATGTTTTCGGGAGAATCCTTTAATGATTATACATGCTTGAATAATATTATTGTGAATTGTTTTTGTTTTTCAAACTTACGTAGCTCCCTCATAAAACTCTTGAATCAAATCAGACTCAGCGATATGAGGGTAGAAGATGAGAACGGGCCAGATAAGCTCACCATTTGTAGTCAGTTGAACACGATAATCACTGTTCGTTTCTCTATCCCTCTTTAGAAATTTATTTGAACTCATTCGGATTCCTCTTTTCTCAATAGCTTTTAAAATATTTTCATCACTTTCATCTTGTAGCTGTCGGACGTGGACGGACTTCCGCTGTTGCACTGCTTCAAATTTCTTAAGAATTCGAATACAAACGTGAACACAATGAATTTCATCTTTTACTCGTCAAATATCTTTAAATTCTGATTAGTTTTTACGTACTACTATTTTTTAATTCTATAATCATAATTCTAATGACACTTTAAAAGAAATGAAAGGCTCACAGAATTGCGAACAGCCTGCAGATATAATCTTTCCAGCTCCATTTTTTGATCTTTGGTAGCATCTGTCAATCCTTTGCTGTACTCTTTATGTAACTTGATAAGTTGGTCCCATTTATTCAATTTAGCACAGCAATTAACAGCCCGCATCAAAGCCTTTGTATACTTTTTATCACATTTCAATGCTTTCTCAGAATCTCTCAAGCTACTTCCATAATTTTCCAACTGGTACTGGCAAGCCGAGATATTATTGTGCAATTTTGCCTTTTCCCATGAATCATCTGCATACTTGAGTGCCTCAGAGAAACACATAGTGGCTGTTCTCCATTTCTTCAGCTTAAAATGAAATAGACCATCTTGCTTATAGTTCTCCAAAAGTTCAGCCCTGGTATTAGATTCTGGAGCGTATTTCAATTGTTGGAAGGCTTCTAGAATAGGTGGAAGAGGTTCGCCCTCCTTAGGCATTTCTTTCAGAAAGAATGGATGTTGAGAAAGTTCCTAAATATCAAAAATATATACCGTGAATGACCGAATAATCCCCGGGTCTCAAAACAACACAAAAACTGTGGGTGTTCAAATAATCGCCGGGACTAAAAATAAGCGCCGGGTTGTCAGTTTAATAAACGCCGGATTATAAAAAACCCATAGCCATAGTAAAGTATTATAGAACATGTTTAAAATAGCTGAATAGTAATAATAGAATCATACAATTGACATCCGTAAAATTGAATAAAAACCACCACAAAAACTGGTTTCTCAAATAATCGCCAGGTCTCAAATAGGCGCCGGGCTGTCAGTCCAAAAAATTAAATAAGCGCCCGAGCGCTTATTCGGCCATTTACGGTAATTCTCACAACGCTGACGAATTTGAATCCAAGTTTTTTGCCTCAAAGTTCCCTAACTTATAAATGTAACTTTTGAGAGAAGAGTTACTTACGTTATTATTGCTATGCATTACAGCACGTCTACTTGACATAATAAAGGGCTATTACCTTTTCAAGCTCCTCTATACTCAAGCGGTCAGGAGTAGCTCTTTCCGTGTTCCCTGCACCTCCGGGGTTTTCCTTTGCTCGCCTCTTCTTTTCTTCCTACATGTACACAGAAACAAAGAGATTTTATGCATTATATATCCGTAAATAAAATTAATATTCAAGAAAATTTGCATACAACGAAACAAAAGAATATAAATCTAAGCTACAGTAAATGCATCCAGACCAAACTAGTTCAAAATGTACTGACTGTAAAAGATTCGAAGAACATGCAAAGTTTTCACTTTCAAGCTTTAAATGCATTTTTGCCTCGATGCTGCTACAGGTAGTAGCCATCGCCAGTATTATTTATTTGATAGCATACAAGAACAACAACAGGTTCTGACAATAAAAACAACTATAAAATCTAATACGCCTTCTTTAATCTTATAAACTAATTAATAATATTTCATTTTTTATTGCTGCATATTAGGTTACCTCTTATTTTGGGACATTATAACTGGGCTAATGCAAACAATTCCGAGTTTATTCCAAAACTCAAAAACAATTACTAGTAATTAAAACAATCAAGTCATAGCGAGAAACTAACTAGTAGTAATAATACTAATAATATCACATACAAAATCAAAACCTTAGAAATACTTAGAATGTCATAGTCGAAACTATCGAATGGTTGACAATGCTAAGAAGTAGATTTAAATTCAAATACAATTCTATCAAACCGTGAATGTGAAAACGTGACTTCCGGTGATTAAAGTCAACGACAACCCCAATAACATTATCTATTATCTCACATCAAATGAAGCTCAATCTGACTTAAAAATACATCTTTCCTTCCACAAACATGCGTCACATTCACCTTCGAGTACAAAAAATATGCGAGTATCGAATTTTAAAACTAAACATTTTTTGTGTGCGTGATTCAAAATTAGCGTCAAAAACGTTCTACTCTTGATGATTGAGGATTTACCTAACATACGTATACACTCGAAGAAAACAGTAGTTATCGTTGGACTCCGATTCATTTGCTTCACTTCCTTATTAATTTCCATTAGCCAGAATATATATTAAGTATAAGAAGTCAGGATGGAAAGTCAAAACTCGATGCCCGTGCATAATACACTTTTCATGTCTACTTTGTGATCTACAAACTAACATTAGCATCAGACCCAGTGTGTGTGTGTGTTTATCATATACAAAATCCGAGCACGAGAATAAACCATATTATACCTAGGTAATCATATTTCTGAACCTACGTCAATAAATGAAAGGGAAGTTATACTGTAATTACTTTAATATACGCTTCCGGTAACAGCAAAATTGAACTGTTGCAAGCACACCCATACTCCATACATCCGCAAGAACAAGAAAACGAGTGCATGAATACTGTAAAGTAAATCAATTGCTAATGGACAAAGTTCAACCTTAACGAACGACAAAAACAACTTGGATCCATATTTTTATATATGTATATACATCTGCACATCGTATGCTGGATATAGCCACTTATGTATTGTCAGTGAAATCTCTCCTTACGTCCCTATTAGCACTAGTCTATATACATTCATTTGCATTCATAATATTCCCAGAATTACTTTAGGCTTAGGTACACATATTCCTGTTGAAAGTTAAAGACTATCGGAGCAGAAAAAACTACAAATACAAATACCTTTCATTACTTTTACTGGAAGTTAATTCGATTTCTTAGCATTTAAATACCAATTATTACGAAGAGAAACATTTTGATAAAACCAATTTGCACCCCACATTGTACGTTGAGAATTGAGTATACAGATATGACTATATTTAACTTATTACGTACAAATGCTATATTAGAAAAGTATAATACTACCTACATGTAAATACATTTTATCTACCCATGCAGCATAGTGTAGTTAAGTAAACGTCTTAAATACGTTGAAACACGTTGATGCAAACGTTTATAGAACGACTAAATATAGTGGAAATTGGGTTTAGTGTCAGTTGAAATCAAGTTAAAATGTCCGGGCAAAATAACGTTTATTAGTTACCACGAATTCAACGTTTATGATCAACTTAATTTTTACTGCTAGGTTTAGGATGAACCATATTTCAACGTTCATGGTAAATCTATTTTATACTATCTTCAGCGTTTATTATAAACGATATTTAAACCGTTTTCATCGCTAGATTGATACTATAAATATCGTTTAGTTGTGACATTTCTGAAATAATATTAACTCATTAATATTCCATTTAAGGGTGAAAATGTATTAGAAGTATATTGAAATAATTAATTACCTTCCTTAAATAAATATGTAGCGCCTTTATTGAGACACAGAAGTGGTAGTTAATAGTAAGCAATTACCGAATCTACGATTTAGAAATGACAGTTATGCGGATGTTTTGAAATTCTTGGTACAAGCTTCCAATGAAAATATTGGAAGTTAATAATCAATAGTAAAGTCAGTAAAATAAGAATAATATCTGCATTTCGTCGTTAGTGCTTTATTATATAACGAAACAAGTTAAAGAAATATAGTTAGCGAGATTAAATTTTTTAAAATTAATATTACTGTAGTTTGGGTAAAAATAAAAATAAGTATTTAGTTTTAACATGAGTTAACTGCATATTATACGGAAATTCTCGACGGGCGGGGATGAAATGTCTAGAAAGCAGTCAAATCTAGTCCGTTTCTTCATCTTATCTCTAACCGTCCTGCAGCGTTACATAGAAAATTAAAAAAATAGTTTTGAAATGATTAACTAGTTACTAAACTTTAAATTTTGTGGTTGTAATAGTACAAATTATTACGCAGCAAACGTACCGATAAACGCAATGGTTCTTCCTTTCTGTTTTGATTCAATTCCAAATCATAAATTCAATTATTTTCCAAGTACTTCCACTCACAGTCAACTGTTAGTTTGTAAAAAGTAAAACCGGTAACTGAAGTACCACAGAAGACTGGACCGTGATCCGTAGCACTAGCAAAATATCGATGCTGGTAACCAACTTGGTTGTAATTTGGAATTGGGAACAGTAGTAATTATTGCAGCACTATTAATTAAACGTGTTTAATTGTTGAGCCTGTAATTATTATCTGTAGTATTTTTTAACTTCAGCACTGGACATTTACAACAACAGTGGGTGAAATAAAATAGTTTGTTTTAGTGTATCTCTATCTACAATAATGTCGGCATGTCGGTCTACATGCCTGCGACTCTGGCTAATAAAACTAAAAATAATAAAGGAAATGCCAGCCAGCCAGCCACAGCCACAACAATAGGAAAAAGAATCAATGTGTTTTCTTTTCATTATTATATGAACTGCTCGGTGACTGTGGAGTCGACCGTCGAGTGTATGTTTTATCTTAGCACCGCACCGGTAGCAAAGAATAAAAATAAAGCAATTCACAATTCGTTGCCATGGCGCCTTTATCTTATCATTATGATTGTTGGCATAATATTGTAATGCAATTTAAATATGTAGTATGCAACTAATATTAAGCCAATATTCATAGTATGTAGGCACCAAGATCTTTACCGTTGCTATGCCAATAATGATTACTTGTCCATTTTAAATCTTTACGTGTGGGAGGGAGTGGGAATGATTTGCCATAAACGCTGTTTCTACGCAAAACTATAGCAAGTTTCCTCACACTAGAATTCACTCTTATCACAACCGATTCTAAGCGTGGATACTCCAGCTAATATACGTTTAGCATTTACCATTTTTACGCCTACCAAATCTAAACGTTTAATTAACTACGGTATGTTGCATGGGTATGCAGATGTTCCACATGCCAATGTCATGTAGCCTAACCATGATGATATCAGCATCCTAGAGCTAGTATATAAATAGATATATAGCCCAGCTAAGTAAACATACCGTAAAACCCCGCATAATGCCTAATCATCATCCCTTATCTCCTGTGATTGAATGAATATAAAATTATTGCAATAATATTTATCTCGGACAATACTATCAGGGTCCCTGTATTACATATTTTTAAAAGTCAAGGTCTTGTTTAAGCAGAGGGTTATGAATTATGAAGTTACGAATCGCTGCAGTGATTGAAACTATCTGATGTCTACTGAAGCTGTGAACAAAATATATACGCATATAAATTTATCATCTCGGACATGGACATGAAAGCTACATCTTTTCACGGAGGATCCGTTAATTTATTCATAATCGAACATTACATTTACTTCTCATAGTTTGAAAAACTATATATAAGGCTTTACAGCTAATTATTAACCCGTTATTCCTTCTGAAATATTTTATATTGTCCTTTTCCGGTAGTTAATGCTTTGTGGGGTTGTGACACATACTAAAAATGAAAGGCTATGAGATGCCACAAGGAAAGGAAACAAGCGTAAAACAAATATTACATTTCGTTGTTTCTTTAATATAAAAAACTGAATTTCGGCAGAATAGATAAAGGAGTACACAGGTGAAATTAATACTGATGCTAAGCCGAGGCTGATGATTTCTTATAGTGTTCGTAATTTGGATGGTACCTAATGCTTCTAAACTAAACACTAAAGGTTAGAAACTAAAAAATCGTTGAATAGGCTAGAGATATAGCATTTTCGGTTGCTCAAATGATAAATTAAAGTACATAAAACAGAAAATAAAAATAAAATGCACGAAAAATTTAGTATGAAGGACAAAAGCCAAAAGGTAAAGGTGTGTGTTAGTATAACGGCATTTGTAGAAATATAAGAAAACAGACACAGACGATCATCCTAATAAAAAAAACCTCCATTCAAAGTATTATATAAAAATATCTTGGTGATATTTTGTATGTACAAGATTAAGGATCCATTCCATACCTGTACGTATATATTCATAAGATTTGCATACATGCTAAGAAGTGCTAAAACTAAACCTTTGTATTGTATTATTGTCGTTTTGTGAATTGTCATATTGATAGAGCTCAAGCTGGCTGGCGTCTTTTAGTCAGCCAAAGTTCATGTACATATACACACAAGCACTACAGTAACAATAGCTTTCCCCACCCAAGAGAAAGAATCAGACTGATTTAAAGTAAAATCAAATTTCCTGCAATTGTCCTAGACATCCGGCTCTAATATGGGTAGTCTTTATATACAAAGCAATCTCATGTTTTTGGTTTCAGTCAGTGTCAAAATGTCGCCCTACGAGTTCATCCAAGTTTTGCTTTTAATATCCATCTCCCTTCTTTCCAACGCCTCCATTTCCTCAGCCCAAAAAGATAATCATAATTCTCATAAAAACAGTAATAATAATAATAGTTTCAAGCCGAGTAAAGATCTACATGGAATCACCAGGAATAGTTTCAACAACACCAATCCAATCTCAACCCGCTATTTCCAGCAAAACTACAACCAGTTCTACAATCCAAGTCCTAATCCGAACCCTTTCGCAAAATTTAATCATTTTTTCTACCCTTCAACTCAACATCACCAGTCGCCTCCATTCTTTGCACCAGGGAATGGGAATTATCAGAGACAAATACGAGTGCCTGGTATAATTGAAATACGCTTACAGGGTAGAGATGCTGAAATTACATGCGAATTCCAGCGATATATCATCTTGGTTCAGGTAATCCACATAATATTTTATTTAAAGTGATTCCAAAAAGTATCTTGAAATAATACAAAATTTAGCAAGTCCTATCACACCTTGATTATTTTTTTGCCCTATTAAATTTTTGTAATGTAATCCAAAAAAGGGCATGTACATTAAAATATATGTTAAACAGAAACGTTTTTTTTCTTAACCTTAGACTACAAAATAGTGTTTAAGATTTAAGGTAAATTATATTATCCATAAGGTAAGGTTTTATATTTTTTAAAAGATTAGCATCTTTTTTAAAGGGAACAAACCGAAAGTGAATTTCAATTAAGGCTTTTTAATTGTAATGTAAAATAAATTGTTGACTTAAATAATGATATGAATGCCGAAAGGCTTCGTGCGCACTTCAATAATGCTAATTAGATGTAATTCTTGTCAAATTATAATTTCAGGGAATATACTGGCACCATAATATTGAGCCTTATGGCGCCTATTTCGACACTCGAAATGGATTCGCTACACACATAACTGTTACGAACACTGATCCGTGGAAGTCCATTCTCACTATCAAGGACTACAATGAAGATGACTATGGCCCATACAAGTGCATCTCAACAGCCATTCTTCCGGATGAAGGGAGTTTTGCAAGTTTCAGCTACCCCGAAGTTAGAACAAATCAGCTGGAGGAGTCCAAGAGAAAAGTTCGATTTACAAGAGAACTGAAGGAACAATCTAATTACAATGCTGCATATGATCCATTCTTCAGTAACTACCTGGGAATTAATCTCAATGGAAATGTTCATAACCCCGTCGTACCGCCTCACAATGCCTACCCACATAATTTAAATACTAATAATAATTACTATCCAGGTGGATTTAATCTCATTAATCATCACGCTCATCCAGGTCAACATCCACAGCAACAACATCAACCAAATTCGGGTTATTTTAATCCAAGTGGCTATAATTACAACAGCAATAATAATAACTGGAATGTTCATGCTCCTTATTACAAGCCTTCCTACTCGGTGTCAACCATTTATCAAGAAGTTAATTTCGCTCCCATTTTACCTCCTCCTACAACCCTTTCTTCACCCGGTAAATAGTATAGCATGCCTATTTTATACAACTATATACCTACCTAATTTTTTTTACTAGCCTTACCATTTCTTATATAAATTCTTGTGACACATAGAAAATCAAAAAAATAAAGCAAATATTACTATTTTGTCTCATGCCCCCATCCTGACCCTTACACAAAGATAACTTTCTTCATAATTTGAAAAATTATTTACTATTACTATACCAAGAAAAAGATAAAACCGTTCACTTTTAACTTTGCACCGCATGAAATAATGAAACTGAAACTTCACAACTAATAATACCAGTTGCCAGTAGCTTAATAATAGCTGCGTAATTTGCACCGTGAATACAGCATCTACAATTCTTATATAAATTCTTGTGACACATAGAAAATCAAAAAAATAAAGCAAATATTACTATTTTGTCTCATGCCCCCATCCTGACCCTTACACAAAGATAACTTTCTTCATAATTTGAAAAATTATTTACTATTACTATACCAAGAAAAAGATAAAACCGTTCACTTTTAACTTTGCACCGCATGAAATAATGAAACTGAAACTTCACAACTAATAATACCAGTTGCCAGTAGCTTAATAATAGCTGCGTAATTTGCACCGTGAATACAGCATCTACAATCTATGATGATGATCTATTTCGGAGTGAGATGACTGTTTAATGACAGCATCTAGTAGCATGATATGATTGAAAATAATAAATCATGCGTACGGCCTTACTACTTATACTTTATTAAATGAGAATATTCAAAGTAGCGAATTATCCAGAATGAAACGAGCGATGAATGATCCATGGGTTTCGTTAAAATTGTAAAATAATTGCTTTTTAATAAGTAATTCTATCTTCAATGCCTATAACATTACATATCACATATAACCCTTCCTTGTTCCTTTGCGGATGTTCGGTGATCATTCAAGAACTATACAGACTACAATATTAAATGGTATACACATTACTTCTAACTAAACGCGAAATATACCCTAATAAGTAATAAATGTGAAGAAAACAATGCGAACAGCTAATGAAAATGGAATTATTATAATTTTTAGCTTACCATGAGTTCGTCCAAAGCCTTGTCAAACATTGCGTCCATATCTAGCGGTTCACCCGGGTTGTTCGCCATGGTCGTCGCGTTTTTTAAATCAATTTCCACAGTCAACAGTTAATAGTTTATTTCTTTGTAATTTAACTAACAATTAATGCACTCTTATTAATTCCTCGGCAATCAACAATCAAGTTTACAGCGTTGTAAGTGTAAGAGTCAAAACCAGACCAAAACAGATGGCTACACAAACAATAGTACAAACCGCACTGACAACTGAGACAACATCAGCTGTTCTTTTCCTTGGAACAATTTTCGACACGCACGCAATACGCAATGAAGAACACTTCAATAATCGGTTAAATTTTGAATTTATATACTTAAAAGGTCCAACAAAAGATGCCTTGGAAGTTGTTTCTTTGTAACTACAATTTAACCAAATATTACAGACTGAAAATGGAAAAGCTGAACTAGGGAATACGGATTTTGATTTTGATCACGTATGACGTACTAGTCAATAAATAACTAAAATAGTTCCACAACTTTGAGTATGTGATGTACTTACATCCGATTTGTCGTTGCCGTAGAACAGTTCGCAATATTAAGTGAATGACTGAGGATTGAACACGTGCTTTCCGTTTAATTTCAACGTCTTTTATGCTGCATACAGCCAACAACACTAGAGACAATGCTGAAGTTACAATTTCGTAAAATTACAGGTTACTATCTTTGGAGGTAACTTACTAAGGAAATTTTGGATTGTAAACAATTGTTAAAAAATCCCTAACGAAAATACTTGGTGTCGAATATGGAACGTTTTGAAAATGATTCCAAGTTCCGGGTAGTAGTAGTAGTAATTGGTATTTAATTGATAGCGGAAACGGGTACGGGAAAACGGGATGGTAGATACGTAGTAGTGGATTCATGCGGGATATTCTTGGGAAAGACTTTATAATCGAGCGCTCGGTTGATCTGAATCTGACGCATACGTATTAGTTGAGGCTCGTCTAAATCTGTAAATGTCATTCATGAACACGAAAATGGTTACAAGCTTCTCTCTCCCGTATAAACACACACACACTGTACTTTTGGGCATAAATTCACTGTATGAAAAAAAAACCCAATGCCCAATATATGAGACATACTTCTCCCAATGTCCAATAGTTTGATACGGAGAACGGATAGTGGTAGTAGTGGTAGTACTCTCCAATCTCCAAAAACTGCAAAATTATATTATACTCTATAGTTTTATATAGGAGGCAGAGCAGAGTCAGACTGACTACTGACTAGTGTGTGTCCGTGTGTGGGGGTTTCAGTATTCACTATATATTTACTTTTTTAATCAACAAAATGTGCACAAAATAAAGTCAAAAGTGACAAAAACATACAACATAACTTTTAGTTAATATTTTATTTTAATCCTTACGAACGTTTTGCCAATGCATAGCAAGTGTATATGGGTTCTCTGGTTGTGATAATTTTTAAAGCGAAATTTCAGTTTGGAAACTTTGTTGTTTGTGTGTGAAGTTCAATCCAATCCAAATAGGAAGGAGAGTAAAAATGAAGACCCACCCATTGATCTGTCTTCTTTCCATTGGAATTGCATTTGTATTTCCTTCACCTATCTTCTTAGTTTTGTCAGACTGTTTTGATAATCATAATAATAATATAGCTGTCAATGATAATTTCATAGTTGTTTTTTAATTTTTTATTCAGTTATTGCAATTTTGACTGCCCAAGTACCTTCCTCTACATATTTGATATTGCATATCAATTCATTCCTAATATTGACTGTCCGTCATGTACGTTATAATTTCTAAGAACCTTGACTAATTTTTATTTTAAATCCACAAACAACAAAATCATAGTCATCATTTGGTTTTTACTGATTCAATATTATCAGTAATTATTTTGCCAGCAAGAAGGATAAGTTGAAAGATGCACTTACATAGATACAAATTTAAGTGTCATTAAGTGAACAATTAAGTTACTAGTTCATAGTTTTAAGTTTTGTTTTTCTTGGACGTGTGTTTTTTTCAACAACTTCGTCGATGTCTCTATACCCGTGGGGTATTAATAAAGTCATACCATTCATCAAAAGGTTTAATATCTCGAGGATATTCTATTAGTTTGAAATTGTTAGTGTGGAAAGCGTGCGTACCACTAATTATCAAATATGTAAGAAAAACAATAGTATTAATGATTAGTGCTCGACAAAATTGTGGATGAGGCGGGCAGGACGAGTGACGAGGAAACTCAAAAGAAGGGGAGATAAATCATGATATTAAATATTACGTAGATTTCTTTAAAAGTTGAAAAAATGAACATCATGCGAAAATTGTGGGTCAGTGGGAATAATTCCACTGCCAGTAATGGAAGCAATAGTGGGAGCAATAATCAGCTAAATCAAAGCATTTCTTTGAGCCTTATGCATTTACGAAAATTATTTGGCGACTACTCTCATGCTCCTTCAGAAGACAAAATTTACAACATGCTTCCCTTGTTTTGCAAGGTACTTCATACTTACTTGATATTTAAGTCATTATTAAAATGAACGCCCCTTTGTATTTGTGGCTGCACTGCATTTGTAGTGATCCCTAATGATCATAATGCCAAAACTAATTGTAAGTATAAAATACGTTCCTTATATTATATATATACATTTGACTATAATATTTTGTTTACGTTTTAAATGTGCTGACAGGTTTTCACAGCATCCTCCACCTCAGAGATGATTGAGCGATTTCCAGAAATTGCCTCATTCACTCAAGTGGTATCAAATCTGATCGTGGCAGAGGTTCGTCAACGAGCAACAAACCAGTCTACAGAGGCAGCTGCAACATCAATTATAAATTACTTGGAAGAAGCTTCTGAAGATACAACCAAACATGGCTGGTCATTGCTTACAGCTCTTAATTTACTTTCAGCAGGGGATCAAGCTCTCATTGACATTATGACTGCTAGTTCAGTTCCATCGACGCTTATCAAATGTCTGTACCTGTTTTTTGATCTACCTGAAATTCAGCCTCCAAACATAAGTGGCCCAAGCTCGGATTTTAGCCCTATGGAAAAAAGACTTTTGCTTCAAAAGATTTTTGTCCAATTGCTTATCCGGCTATGCTCGTATCCATCTCCGGCTGAGCAGCTAGCCAAGGAAGATGATTTAGCCCTCATTTTCTCTGCGGTCACTTCCTGGTGTCCACCTCATAATGCTATGTGGAGGAAAAGCTCAGCTGAAGTATTAATGACTATTTCTACCCATGGGTTGACATCAACCGTTTTATCATACATTCACAGTGAGCAAATTGTGTCAATTTATTTATTAGTAAGAGTTTAATTGAATCTGCAAACAATATTTTTTTTAAACTTTTTGTTTTTAATTTATGCAGATAAGGCGTGCATAGCTATGTGCATCGACAATCTTAAGCGTGGGACACATTTGACACCTTTAGAAGTTACAGAAATGGTTCTTACGCTTTTCTGTTTTCTCAAGGACTCAGCAGATTTGTCTCAGGTCTTGTTAGATGATTTTAAGTCTTCTCAAGGTTATCAATTTTTAACGGAAATTCTTCTCAGGTAATTTAAAATTTATATGTGACTTCCAAATTTACTTATTCATGTGTCGCTGTCGCGGTACGCGTAGTTCTTGTGGTTCAATGTTTGTTTTTATTTTTATTTTACAGACTGGAGCAAGATCTTACAAGCGAGAGCCAGGAAGCGATACGAAATCTAGTTTTAGTAGTGGCCTCCTTAACGATGTGCGGATTTACAGCTCTTCGACCCAATGTTCCCAATTCTCTGTTTCCTTTACCAACATTCCAAATGCCTGCACCTGGTGCTAAAGGTAAAAGCCATACATTCAGCGACGAAAGAGTTATTTTATTTTATTTGCATTTTTTTGAATGTCAATAAAAACTTCTAATTATTATTGGTTACAATATTTTGGTGATTGTCAATTTTCAGGTTGCACTGTTCGTAATTTGAATTCGTTCAATGTTCTCCATTCAATATTTAATAAGTCTACTACAACATTCCTCACAACTATAGCACTAGATTCAATTTCCTCAATATTAAAAGCGGACAATATAAATTATTTTATTCTTGACTCTGTCCTTCCTCAAATGGCTGAGAAGTTGCACCAGAAATCCCCTGAAGTACAGCACAAGTATTTAGAAACGGTGGAATTTGTTGTGTTTCAATTGCAGTTTACTCCATGTAAAGAACTAATTGCAATTTCGAGAATACTCAAAAGTGATCAAAGTCAAAGTAATGAAAATGACCGACTTAAGTTAGCATGTGTTAAAATGCTAACTAATTTAGCCAAGCATAATGTATTATTCAAAGACGTGTTCCGTGAAGTTGGAATTCTTGAAGTTATCGTAGGGTGTCTATGTGCTGAAGGTACAACGATTACAAAAATGAATTATGCATTATTATTGATTTAGGTATAAGTGCTAGTCTAAAATATTGTTCATCTCGATTTGATTACACCGTTTTTCAGATGTAAGTCCCGAACTGACTTTATCAGTAATAGAACTACTAACACTTCTGCTTTCTGGGAATAATTCTAATGTCAACATTTTTCGTGAAAATAATGGGTCAAAGTGCGTTCTTGGATTTATTACTTCCTCCATTGCTCTTCGCAATACGTCGTTAGGTGAGTCAATAATACTTAGATTCCCACTTTTACTCATACAACACATTATTCCATTATCCTTAGTTAATTTGTGAGTAAAAGCATCCTGCTGATGTGGTTGATAAACAGATGTTGTAAATTCACTACTAATAATGATCTGAGAAGTACAAGATAGTAGTAAAAGTTGTTTACGCACAAAACCGTCGTACTTTATATGCTAAGCTGCAGGAATCATAATAAATCTTGGCAGTAAAGTTGGTACTGACCAAGTCGAAGAATGTATATGAAATCTCATAACATAAGGAAATGAAGTAGGTTGCTTTGTAAACACGTCTATGAATAGCAATAAGGATAGGGATACGGAATGAATGGTATGTAAATGGGTTATTGCTATTAAGAATTCGTTGTGGGTTTTTCAGCTCTCATGCAGCAACTACTAATGAGTCAAGGCGGTGAGGAAGATATGACTTCATTGCTCGTAACATTACACTCATCGGACGTGAACTCAAGTATTCCTGTGAAAATCGAGATTTTATCCAGTCTCATCACGACATTTCGGGAGAGTCATCGAGCTCGTAATAATTTCCGCAAAGCCGGTGGATTCCTTTACTTAATGAGCGTTCTCGTCTCTATGGAGGGATTGCTCGCCAAGAATTGCAATTCGATTCGAGAAAGAATGCATTTAATTCAGTTAATATTTGCAAGCTTTGCTCTATCAATGCGTTTTGAGCCAGCTAATGCAAAATTATTTCACCAAGAAGTAAGCTCTGAAATACTGAAATTTATGCTGTATTCATTGCATCTATTTTTGTCAGTGTGACTAGTTTAATACTTTTATCCAATATTTTCTGTGCGCACAGATCTCACTGCCTAGTTTAGCCGATACACTGCGGCTTCTTGGCTTCCTCACCAGGCAGACACACTTGACTCCTAGCAGTAACAATATTAATAGCAATGCAAAATCAATAGCAATCGGCTCATCGGACGAAAATCAAAACCAGAGCCATCAACAAATGTTTAATTCAGTGTTTACCTCCAACCTCCCTGACCCTTCAGTATCCCTACTTCCATTCCAGCTAACACAGACAATATTCCTTTACAGATTATTGTACGATTTAACAACGGATGTGTTCGACCGTACTTCTTCAAATCTAGTACAACGCCCACCTACTGGAACAAACATTGGTGGAACGGTAGCAATTGGTGGCGGAACCACAATGACGTCGTCTACAACAAGTAGTATTGGCAGCGGTAGCCACTCGCAACAGTATAGAGCTGATGAATCCAAGTCAACGTCAACCTCGTCAACTCCTCCAATGAGTCCCCTTCTTCGAAAAACAACTCCTTCTTTAAATTTAAATCCTCCGGTGCCAGAGCCAATCATAGTACATTCATCTGTAGTCATTGTAATGCTTAAATTAATCCCTTCGATTGAGGATGTTCAATGCCAATTATTTTGTGCCGAGTTGGTCAAGAGTCTAGTCAGAAATGAAAGAAATCAACAGTTAATGGCCGAAGCCGGGCTAACTGAAGAGCTGCTGGACAAATGTCCGGCGGCCCTAAGCGACGAATCTCATGTATTACATTCCCCCTTGCATTACGCATTTGAACGAGTAGCTACTCATCATTTGCAGCCCCGGGATCTCAGGTGCATACTAATTCTGTACAAATAAGCATTTATTTATATTTGGTATTACCTCCCTAAATGTGTAAAGTTTTTAGACTTATGTGATCGTTATCTCTGCAGATGCTTTCTCCGTCTTGGAAATCCTTTGAACTGCGATCGCACAAGTCCACCGTCCGCAAATATTTCAGCATCTTGCCCTCCTATCCAGCTGAGTAGAATAAAATCATTGGTCTCAATGACAACTCCCAAATCAGATAATATTACCAACTCGAATTTCTACTCAAATTCGTCAACACCGTATCCATCTTTCGTGGAATTTGATATGTCTGCAGAAGGGTTTGGATGCTTGTTCCTACCATCGGTAGCACCACATACTCAAATTTCTACCCCAGAATTTGGAACAAATTTGCTTGCCAGTGGCATTGGAGAAAGAGGATTTCCAGGTATTATAAAATGAAGTTCGCAAAAATAAATGGTTTGTAAATTGGTTCTGTTTCTCAGGCTTCCTTAACACATTCGGTAAACTTAATTACAGGAACATCTGGAATGAGCTTTTCAACTTGGTTTTGTGTGGATAAGTTTAGTGACCCTCGTTTGGATCCCCATCCAGTCAGAATCTTGACGATTCTTAAAGAAACCGCAAATAGTCAAAAACTCGCTTTATCTGTCGTAGTATCTGCAAGAGATAAAGCATTACTAGTCAGCACTCGTGAATCTAATTTGCCACCCTTAGGTAAGTACTATTAGTTTCTGTGGTAATTATATTTTGTTGATAACATTGCTATAATTTTGCGCTTGGTTTACGTTTGAAGGTATTGGAGAATGGGAGCCAGATGTCGCTCCACATTCGTCACTTCGAGTTTGGTGTCCAGAATTGCTTCATGAAGGGCAGTGGCATCATGTTTTTCTCACTTTTTCTCCTTCGTCTTTTACTTTACACGTGAATGGCCGCCCGGTTCATAGCTGTAAGCTGGACTATCCAACAAGAACGAAAGGAGCTTCATACAGTGCGTTTATTGGAACACCCCCAGTGTGGAGAAAGATTTCCAAACTTACTTGGCGTCAAGGGATCAGCCATCTTTATGAAGACTGGGTTCCGAATTCCAACACGATTGCCAATTTGTGGAAATTAGGACCAGAATACCCCGGGAATTGGCAGGCTGTCAAAACTCATTCTGGTATTTAAATAACAAACTGGATATTCATTACCATTATTGACAGTGACGAAATACTATGCTATTACTGAGTATGTTCGATTAAAATTGTTTTTTTATTGTACAAAGATGGTATAATAGTATGTAATTTTACTAGTTTCTACTTACTAAAAAAATGTGTAATTAATTTGAAAATTAGTGCAGGCACTGAAGGATACAAATAAAATCTTATTACAAATATTTCGTTTTACTAGATATCACTGGACCGCTCATCGCAGAAGATAAGATCATATTCGGATTGAATGCCCTCGCTGTCTCGCAGCTAACTCTTGCCAAAATTCGTAAAATTTATTCAAAGGCCGATGCCAAAGCAATTGCCAGACAGGTGAGCAGTAAACCCTCAGTGATTTGTTAGCAATATTCCGATAATTTAAGTATAAAGTTGATGAATGATAATTCATGTTAATTTAGTTGGGGCTGTCTTCCCACGAAAATGCAACTCCAATATCTATTCTTCATAATTCAGCGGCTCATTTGATGGGTCCAGTTCGGTGCTTAGGTGGGGTAGCAATAGGTTACATTGGTGTTAGAATATTCACCCCACTACCTGTAGCTAAATCTGCTTTGTGCATAGCTGGAATTCCGACATTTATCGGGCTTGTGGCTATGGCAACGACAGGTGAAGCTCTTTACGCAGCTTTGAAGGCTTTAGTATGTGTAGTCAAAAGTAATTGTGTAAATGGGGCTTCGAGCTCGACTTTGGTGGATCGTTCGTGTTGGCAAATGCTGGGCTACATGTTGAAAAGGAAGAAGAATTTATTGTCAATGAGAGTGTTGCATTTA
Organism: Dicyrtomina minuta; assembly: GCA_949802685.1. NCBI lineage: Eukaryota > Metazoa > Arthropoda > Collembola > Symphypleona > Dicyrtomidae > Dicyrtomina > Dicyrtomina minuta. The sequence goes on along the minus strand of OX461812.1, from coordinate 25,938,803 downwards.
GGTAAGGGAATCAAAGTATTTAGACGTGTCCTAAATAAACTTAATCAAATCTCATTATATGGCATCTCATTGTGTTAGTGTCGGACATATTCCATTTGAATGTTGCTGTACAAACATGTTTGTTCGTTTCAATATTGCAGTTTCAACTTATGAGCAATGCATTATGATTATTAATCAGGGGAATTTTGCCTCTTATCAATTACAGTTTTTAGTCTTATATCAACGGATACGTCAACGACCAATACAGGTTTTTCGGAACTGCTAGGAGATCTGGATATTTGGATAGATATTGACCAGGAAGTGGATTTAGAGAAACCTGTGTACGACCATTTTCTTCAGTTATTAGCAGATGACCCCAAAACGACATTAGAATTATTACGTCAAGCGAATATGACTAACAAATTGCTGCACCGTGTTCATCAGAATCAGAATAATCAAATATTTGCAATATTGGGCAATCTCCTTCACACGAAACCATCTAGTGATTTAACAACGTTCGGGCATTTTGTAATATCCACCATTTCTATGGACGGTACTCGCGAGGAATTTAACAATACCGTTGAGCTACGAAACAAGTGTCTCCAGTTAATTCATTCACTCATGTATACGGGGAAAGTATTGAATGTTGGATTCTGTGAAGAGTTAATAAGTCGGCTGGGATATGATTTCATTCTATTATTCTGCGAAAAAAATATCCATCCAAGTTCAATGCTTTGGTCATTGAGAATTCTCCTCCTGTGCTTAACGTCAAGTCCCGGATTGAAATCAAAATTTAGAGATCCATCGTCATTTAGTTTTATACGAACTGCGAGTTTTCAAAATGTAATTTTACCTCTGAGGAAACAAGAGGATGATATCGTAAGAAAATCAGGCGTTGTAGGCGGATGGGCAAGGCTGAGTTTACTTTTGAGTCAGCGATGTGAAGAGATTCATGGAGATTCTTCCTTTATGCCGGATGAGGTCTGGTTTATTTTCTGTGCAATGGTACTAACGCAGCCATGTCGGAATGTCAGCTTGAGATCGGACAACAGGGAAATGGTAAAATGAATTACAATGCAATTATTTCGTCAGAAAAAATAAAAAGACTGTAAATCTTTTGGTCGCCTAAAATTTTCAAGTTCTGTATAAAAATTTCTCATGTAGCATTTTTTAAGACAATTGTATCCCTTCCAATGTTTGCCAGATGACCTTGGATTCAATTTGGAACTACGTGTTTGCACTTCCGTCGAATAAAATGACGTCGTCACTATATGGAAAAGTAACACTGTGCCCCGACTCCATAAATACACTGCTTACTGTGACAAGGACTTTCATCACATCTGACGAAACGAGCTCAGACATCCCAGCATGTATCATACAGTTTCTAATCTACCTTTATTCCAACACCCCTGAGTTCCAACCACTATTCACATCCACCGAAATACTATCATCGCTGTCTTCCACGGTCATGCCATTAGATACAAATGCGGTAGATGATGTGGAAGTCAGATTTGGAGAATCCACTGATGCCCTAGTTGTGCTGGACAAAGTAAAAACAACAAACATCAATCTAATGAACCACCCAGCTAAGAAAATAATATTAGATTTTCTTCGAATGATTATTATTGACTGGATGTCTACGAGTAACAATGCAATACAGAAGAACACAAGCTTAGTTGTAGACACAGTTTTAGATGCTGGGACATCGGAAGACCCTAGTTTAACTGGCCAGTTTCATACAAATTTGCTTGGAACACTTTTGGATCATTTAATTGCTTTTGATCTGGATAGAATGTCAGGCTATTTACAAAGTGTTGGACAGTTCTTGTGCCGACTGGTCGACAAGCTCTGGATTGAAAGCTTTAATAGGGATCCTACGGTTGTTTTAGATTTTATTCTTGTTTTGGTTAACCATTGCAGGTTAGATTTATCACCCTCTATTTTTATTTGTTTATGCTTACCCGTATCATGCTTGGAACTTTGTGTACTTACATGCACTTGCTGTATTTTTTTCTTTGCAGAAATAAGAGGACCCCTCCACAAACAACAGATATGATTTACAATTGCTTGAATCGTACTGTCCTTTTTATTTTGAGCCGCCGATCGAACAAATGGGATAAAGTTGAGGCTTTGAAAAAACTAAGAAGTGTTCGCACTGTGATTTTTGGAAGTGGTAATCATCAACAAGAATTTTTCGGTTGTCTTGTCCATGTTCTAATGCAACTTGTGGATGGTCTCCCTATTTGTCTTGAGGGAGGAAATAAAACTCAGTGGCACGTGAGTCATGAGGCACCAGACGGAAGAGAGCAAGCAAGGGTAACTCATTACTGCCTTCGCTACTTCTTTAGTTGGCAAAGTTTTCAGTAATCGTTACTCTGGCTTTGGTATTTTTTCATTTCGGTTTTGGATAATTGAATTTCAGTTGGACTCCGAAATATCTTCAACAGCTGAAAAAGTATGGGAAGATTTGTACATCTCTAAGAAACCGTTAGTGGAGGACTTATTCAAAATTACATTTCAGTCTCCGAAACCGCCATCCCTATCCACGCTACGGGATCAAATTGGAGACTCTGCCAATAAATTATGGATCTCATATATGACATCCGAAACAAATCCAAATCAAAAGAAACCGGGCTCAAATCCAGTAGGTATTCAATCGTGGGAAATTCATCAGCAACTGCAGTCGAAACTCCAGAAGGTAACTGGAGGACTCACTCGACTTGCTGGTCGTTCCGTTTTGAGGAAAGATTCGGAAAAAGAAAAGTTTGTTAACTTAGTTAATCAATGGGGGGATGCTATGCGGGTTCAAAATGTAAGTTCCATGCTATCTACATATAGCATAAGCGCATGGCGGCTTGACAAATTGCAATGTTTTAGCATTTATTTATCTGTATAACTTTTTAAACGAGTTCAACGCTAGTAACAAGCAGTACATCAGTGTGTTTTTAATTTAGCTTTCAAACAGGCATGTGGTGAATATCAAAGATATATTGGAGTCACAAGAAAGATTTCAACTAGAAAATCAGAGGCATCTTCATAGATATGTTAAAGACACACTCTTGCCTCAGCTGGAAATGGACCTGACAAGAGAGCGTGGTCTTTGGGGTCCTCAGGAACCTTCAAATCTTGGTAATTGGCAGTCATTATATTTAATATTTTATTACTTGGTTAGGTGTGTGTTTTGAATTTCGAATTTCGAGTTGATTTTTATTGTGTTACTTTTATATTCAATTGACTAATAGACAAATGGCAGCTGGATACCACAGAGGGCCCTTGCCGAATGAGAAAGAAACTAATCAAGAATGACATGTTTTATATTCATTACCCATTCATCGATACAAATCCCTCTGTTTCTAGTACCTCGTCACCAAAAACTAGACGTGTAAATCCACCAATGTCAAAAGATTCCAAAGAGTATCACAGACGATTCAAACATCAGCATTCACTCATTGCTGAATCTGGCACATCGATCAGCTCTCTAGATGATGTTGATGAAGCAACTGCTTCCACTTCCAGTGACCCTGCTTCCCCTCGAATGCGTAATAATTTTTTCAATATGCGGATTTTTTCAGTGTAGCGTTAAGATTGGAATAAATAATAACTGTGGTATCTTTAATAAATGATTTAGCCGCTACTCAGTCACTGGATGACCCGTTCCCAGAAGACCAACCACAGCCTGATCCTGATAATAATTCCATGTTATTTCGACTGATAAATTCACCTAACGAGAAAATATCACAGATATTCAGAATGGCTCAAATCACAGGTTTGGATACGCAGGAAGGATTACTTTTGTTCGGCAAAGACATGTTCTATCTCATATCAGGCTTTACAATCCTTGCTAAAACTAGAGAGATCAAAGATATGTATTATCTGCCTGCCAATATGTATGAACCTATCCTGCCGCCTCAGTGTTATGGTCCCACTCCAAAACGCCATAAAACTCACACTTGTTGGAAATTTCATTACGATGATGTTACGGAAGTCCACAAAAGACGTTACCTTTTGCAGCCAATAGCTCTGGAAATATTTTGTTCTGATGGTAGAAATTATTTACTTGCATTCCCGAGGAAAGTGAGAAACGTAGTTTACCAGAAATTTAGTTCTGTTAGCAAGAATGAGAATAGTGATGTGAAACAAAGCGTGGCTGGTCAGCGAAGGACAACAAATGTTGAATCCAGTAGTGGAATATTTTCTAGTCTGATTGGAGAAACAAGTGTAACGCAACGGTGGGTGGTGAGTGTAGTAGACTGTTTTGCAGTATATGATTACAGACATTTGAGTATAACTTTCACTTATTAATATTTCTGTTAATTTTTGTAGCGAGGAGAGATATCGAACTTTCAGTACTTGATGCATTTGAATACGCTGGCGGGTCGGTCGTACAATGATTTGATGCAGTACCCAGTATTTCCGTGGATTTTGTCAAATTATGATTCATCTGCAATAGATTTGACAGACCCACTCTCATTTCGAGATCTAAGTAAACCAATGGGCGCACAGAGTTCTACTCGGTTGGTTCAGTTTACTAAGAGGTACCGGGAGTGGGATGATCCTCATGGGGAAACTCCACCGTATCATTATGGGACGCACTACTCTTCTGCTATGATTGTGTGTTCTTACTTAGTGAGAATGGAACCTTTTGCACAGCATTTCTTGAGATTGCAAGTAAGGGGTTATAATTGTTATAAATAATATCGGTAGTTTACAACTTAATAAAAACTGAACATTCAGACTGGTATTATATCGTTTCTATCTGAACGCAGGGCGGTCATTTTGATTTAGCCGACAGAATGTTCCATTCTGTAAAGGAAGCATGGACATCGGCTTCTAAGCACAATATGGCAGACGTAAAGGAACTAATCCCAGGTTTGATTTTAATTATTTAAAACTCACGTTCGAACTTCGTAAGCATTTTAAACTTTAGTTCAAGCAACGTAACATTACTACTACATGAAAATTTTGTGCAAATTATAGAATTCTTCTATTTGTCGGAATTTTTACAAAATTCTAATAATTTTGATCTGGGTTCTAAACAAAATGGAGTTTTTCTTGGCGATGTTTTACTTCCACCTTGGGCCAAAAATGATCCACGAGAGTTCATAAGGTAACAAGGCGGTGAAAGTATAGGTAAAAAAAATGAATATTAAGTACCTACATCTAGTTTCTCAAATTTTCGATAGGATCCATCGAATGGCTTTGGAGTGCGACTACGTTTCGCAACATCTGCACGAGTGGATCGATTTAATATTTGGGTACAAACAACAGGGACCTCCCGCTGTCGAATCAGTCAATGTCTTTCATCATTTATTCTACGAAGGCAATGTTGACATTTACACGTAAGTTTACTTGCAGTTCATCTTTGCAGCATTGAAATAACTTGCATGGCTATGTGGTAGTAATACTTGCATATAAATTGGGAATATTTTGCAGAATTGACGACCCCCTAAAGAAAAACGCAACCATAGGCTTTATAAATAATTTTGGTCAAATTCCGAAGCAACTTTTCAAGAAACCGCATCCTGTGAAACGTGTTAATAAATTTGACAATTCTAGTCCAATAATAAATTTCAACTCTATGAGTGACAAGGTTTTAAATGAGAAGCTATTTTATCACCACGTAGATAACTTAAGACCGACCATGAGTCCTGTGAGAGAATTAAAAGGCCCTGTCGGTGAGTTTATTTTCCCTTTGAAGATCAGACATTTGTATATAGGGTAATGGAATGCAGAGAAATAATTGTGACTGTAATTAAAAAAAATCTTGTTACAGGTCAAATCATACCATTGGACAATAAAAGTATTCTCGCAGTAGAACAAAATAAACATTTACTGAGTACAACCAGGTTTATTTCGTGGGGGTTTGCGGACTGCAGTATCCGAATCTGTAATGTAGACTCGGATCGTCCAGTTACAATCGTGGAGTCGACACACCAGCAATTGTGTCTTGGTCATCCTGGAGAAATTACAGTTATCACGTCGCATAGTGAGAAGCTGATATTGACTGGATCTACAAATACGTTTATCACTGCCTGGGAATTGCAGGACAAGGAGTTGAAGTTTAGAGCCAATTTATACGGACATACGGAACCAATTAGTTGCTTGACTTGTAGTCCTTCGTACAACATTATTGTCAGTGGGTCAAAGGACACAACATGCATCATTTGGGATTTGGCTCGTCTTTGCTTTGTCCGGCAGTTGGTCCCGCATTATTCTCAAGTGGATGCTGTGGGGGTTAATGAACTTAGTGGTGATATTTGCACTTGTGATCGAAGTTGGCTTCGACTTTGGAGCATTAATGGGGATCCTATTGCAGTGGTGGACACTGCTGGTGTAGGCGGAGGTGGAGGCATGAGTGATGGAATTCTTTGTGTATCATTTAGTTATCTCAATGACTGGGACGATGCCAATGTGATTCTGACTGGATCCACAGATGGAATCGTTAGGGTAAGTTTTGTTGTTTACGTGGAGTCGTTTGGAATTTTTGAAACTGTCGCCATAAGCGTCCTGCTATGCTTTGCTTTATATTCTAGATGTTATAGATTATACGATCACTTTAATTTATTGTGCACTTTTTGAATATTGTAGATGTGGTCAATCACTCACAGTCACACTCCAGAAAATGAGAACAACACATCAGTATCAACAGAAGATTCTGAAGATCATAACAGTGGAACTCAAGAAGTATTCGACCCCGACAAAGATGTTGACGACAGTCAGCAACAAGATGGAAGCTCCGTTGCACCTGTGGAGCAAAGTACCTCAGTAGCTACTACCGAAGACACTGAGTCCCCTCCCGTAAATACGACAACAACCACAGCAGTATCAACGTCAGTTGTAGCCGTGGCAGGGGCCATTGAATCATTGCCGTCATCTCCGGCTGTACGAGAGCGCATCCGAGCGTCAAGCTCAGAAGAACAACAAACAAAACAGAAGAATCGGAAATCCGACTTCATAATGAACAAGAGAAAAGAGAAGACAATTCGTAGTTCAAAGAGTGAAACTAGTTTGAATATTGATGACGAATCCTTTGAAATTCTGAGCAACAGTGACTTCAAAGTGAACGAAAATATTGTTTGGTGCCGTAAATTAGTTTTCCGGGGCAAGCTAACTATGCACACGGCTTATGATAGGAAGGATAATACAGAACCTGCGTCAATCACATGCATCAGTGTGTCCAAGTAAGTTTCTGGAACTGAAGTTTTTTTATCTTAACTTTAATGGTATTTCAATGACTACACCGAAGTACAGTAAGTTATTTATTTTTCTTGTAGCACCTCTTGAAATACAGCACAAATTGTAACAATAAAACATATTAAACAATGTAAACTGATTAATATTACAGAGACCATAAAAATGTGTATGTTGGCGATGCTCGGGGTCGCGTATTTAGTTGGTCAGTCAATGAAAGCGGTAAGTGTGCGGACCATTGGGTCCGTGATGAAGTCTCAGATTCCTGTGCAGCTTGTCAAACCAAGTTTACGCTAACGGAACGGAAACACCACTGTCGTAATTGTGGGCAACTGTTTTGTTCCAAGTAAGATTTATTTGTAGCTCATTTAGTTATTTAAAGAAAACAGTTTAGTTGATCACAATAATTTGTTCGCTAAATTGATAAAGTTTTGTTGTGGTGCCTCATTAAAATAGATGTAGCAGGTTTGAGTCAGAAATATTTCGCTTAAGGATCCTAAGACCGGTGAGAGTATGTCAGCCCTGTTTTGTGCAGCTGAAAGGTCGACTGTCATCTGATGGTTCAAATTAGGAAAACAATAGAATATTTTCATCCTAATTATTCAGAAGACGATTAGTAAGAAAAAAGCTGAAGGACAGAAAACAAAAAATGTGCTCCCTCTGTACTTTGGTGTAGGAGAATTATTATATATTTTAAAAAAATGATGTTGATGACGCACGCTTCAAGTTTCTTCTGTAACTATTAATAATAATATAGCCGATTGAATTACGGCGCGCATGCATCTTTGTCTATAATTTTATAATTAACACGATTTATCATTTATACTTTTAACTTGGATCTGTTTTCTTTTACACTATTTTTTTAGTATATTTTTAATTCTGTCCGCTCTGTTCCATTTTTTCATGTAATTTCGGATCAAGTCAGTCATCAACATAAATATACGCTATGCTATGGATACATATACATCTAAAATATATCTATATATATATATATATACAAATAAAGTCACTAAGATATTATGTCTATTAGATGAGTGCTGAATTAAGACGCTCCATGACTTCAGTATACATTTCTTCTTGTCTTGCCAAAATATCCACACATAGTTCATCTATACTCGTGTATCGTACTTTCTCAAAACTAAAGATGGCTTGCAGGAATTCTGTAAATTTATCCTGCGGAAAGGTTTTTAAATTAGTTTCATACGTTGTACATATTATTCCATAAAATCCATATTTAGTCCGTCGGTAGACTACTGGTACTGGTAACTATATCATACGTAACGTAATGTACAACTTTCTCCTAAAAATAAGGAAGATAGAGAGCCTCCAGCATCTAAAATTCGTGGCGATATAATCTTTTTTTTGCCATGAAGCACACTCAGACTTTCCAGCCTCTACATGCAGTAGTTACTTCTACGGCACTGCACCAGTGCCCTAATTTTCAGTAGAGCGTCTGATTCAGGAAGTTTTCTAGTCTGCTACGTTCTCAAACTTTATAGCATTTCCAATTTATTAAATGCATAACCATTTTTCTGTACAGAATATATATCCAATCAACGAACTCCATCGTTCTGTTTAGAACGTCTAAAATGCATGTGAATTTTTCGACGCTGTCTTGCGCTGTATATTCGCTCTCACCGTTCTTGACCTACTTTTCAATGCAATGGGTCGAATATCTGTAGACGCAGACTTTATTATGTGCTACTTTCACGTACGCTGCAGCTCGAGCATAATTTCTTGTTTTTTTTGCGTATATGATTTTATCCAGCAGTTGCACACGATTTAGAAAAAAACCTTTTTTCATTTACTTGGCACTTTTGACAAATGAAGCCTAGCTAAAGCATTAAGCTTTGCTATATGACATAATAATATTGCTATTGCTAATTTTGCATTGTTTTTTAAAAACAAATTATAATTTCTAATAGTAGAATTTGAGCTTGGTTTATTATTTTCAGCTACGGAGATCTAACGGAAATGCAAAGCGTGATTAGATTACAAATAAGTTAAAAAAATATTTTTACGGCTATAAACTTATTTTGAGGGAAAACAATTTTTTACTGCGAGTTTTACTAATGAAGAAAAGGTGCAAAACAAGTAATAAACATGAACGCTAAACTTTGTCGCTGTTATTATAGGCGTACTGCTTTGAAAAAAACTTTGGTGATAAACTGAAAATTGATAAAACAATGAAGAAGGGGCAGACTTTTTGTAATTTTCCAGTGGAGAACAATTGCGGCCTGCGATCTGTACCTCTCCATTATGCATATTTTAAGAGTAACCTATTGATAGTTGCTAATATTCCGTGATGATAATACATTCGCAGGTTAAGATGCAATGTGGCGTAAGTCCAGCTCAACCGGAAAATGAATGTGGCACAAGTCCATCAATTTATTGATTACAATAAACCGTTTTAAAAAACTGTTTGTAATAATACTGGTATTAGGACTTTTTACTATAAATTTTGAAACCATTAATAATGAAAGTGGGAAAATTAGGTTATGCTAAGTTGCTTTTAAGTTTTGGGCTACACTTATGCCTCACTGCACCTTCACCAGCGATACCAGCCTTAATCGTCGGAAACATTTCATGCTAATAGCACATTTACCAAAATCTTATTCGCAAAACTGTAACAAGAATAAAGAAAAAATAGGACACCTTAAAATAGTAACACAATTCTTGGAATGGACAGGGCGGTCCAAGGAAGCCCCACGCCAGAGTTGGCATGATATATTCACTCATGTCATAAAAATGAGCTACGAATCCATCCTGGGAACGCAACCATCGTCGCTTCGTTTTTAAAACTGACCAAACTGCAGTGCACAATGCGGTTTCCTACGAAACAGTTTATGAGAATATTAGACTGAGAATATAAATGCGTAATGAGTAAGGTAAATAATAACACGGAAGTTTAACATACCTTAAAAGAAGCAGATAACCATCGATTTTGAATGACAGCTAAGCAGGATGCAGGTGGAGCTTCTAAATCCTCAAACGCATCGAGAAAAATAAAATCTAATACAATGTCGTAGAACGTGAGGGCTCGAAGCCCACGATCTTTCAATTCTGTCTCTAGTGCACCCCAGTTGGAAGTTTCTTGAGACCAGTTAATAAGTGCGTCATAACTTGCTTCAAAATCTTTTGGATCCTATGATTAGATACTTGTTTTTGTTACTAGCATTGAGGATGGAAGTGCATAAACATACAAATTGCATGATAAGCATTACAAGGCTGACTGTGTAAAGCAGGGGTTTTACCTTGTCCGCTTTAAGGAGAATAGCAGAAAAAACAGATTTCCCTTTCTGACGAATGGCATCTCTTTTGTCAGCGTCATGCATGATTCGAGTAAAAGCACCTCTAAGGCAATGTAGCTTGGCAATGTATTCGGTATCATCTGAACAACCCACCAAGTCTGTTTTAACAGATCTGTAGGGAACGGTACCGATTTCGACTAGTTTCATAGCAGCATTGAACAATGGCCAAGTACAACCACTTCCTGAAGCGGTCTCTCCGTCTAGTAAGAGTGTATCCTCGGAATCACTTAAATTATAATCCTCAGCAGATTGGAATGATTCAACGGAGGAAACACTGCGTAATGTGTTTGTTCTATGGTCGCTTTCGTAGAGTACTGAATTCTGAAATTGATTAAAAGATGTGGTTGTTTAGTGAGACTTTTGTCTCATGCATAAATGATGATAATATTATATAGTCTGTGAAGAACCAAAATGACCCATATCCATTTTTAGCCAAAAACAATATTAACTATCTACAAAAATATTCAAGTATGTCTTGAGAGCATTTAAATAGAACATTTTGCACTTTTCAAAAATGTGTAAATACAAAATTTTGCACTTTTCAAACATGGAATTAGAACATTTTGCACCTTTTCAAAAACATGGATTTAGAACATTTTGCCCCTTTTCAAAAAGATGGATTTAGAACATTTTGCACCTTTTCAAAAACATGGATTTAGAACATTTTGCACCTTTTCAAAAACATGAAAATAGAACATTTTACGTTTATCAAAAACTCTTAATAATTAAAATTTTACGCATGTTTCTCATTTTGTTTTGATGACATAGCTCATTTTGATTCTAGTTTAAATTGGATATGGGTAATTTTGGTTCTTCACAGACGATATGGGATTTCTATAAAATATCAACCTCGTGCAGGAAAAACTCTTCACTCATTCTTTGAACAGCATAAGCACCCTGCAGTATTCTTTCTAATCGCTTTAAACTCCACGGATTCATGTCATCTTCTGGAAGTAGTTCGTTATTACTCTTGAGCAGCTGCAATGATTCCTCCCACAGTTGAATAGACTTTTCCAGCGATTCCATTGCTTCAAAATTCACAGAAAAATGAAAATTGTCAGTATTATAATAATACTATTATTTCGTTTAATTGTATTGCCTTCAAACGGCTTCTAACTACCTTCCAACTTGTCCTTTAAATGCTTAACATTATAAGGTAAACAATTACCCAGAATTCCGAGCGAACAAACAGATTTTGTCTCCCCATTAGCCCCATTAAAGTTTGTCACGAGTGTACTGTTTGTCAAAGAAATAACGGAGTCATTTCTTTCAAGAAAATTCCCACTACTATTACTGGCAAGATTTAATTTACGTCGACGCAAATGTTGGGTGATGAGTGCAAAGAATGTTACTCCTATAGCAGCAGAAGCTATGATGATCTACAATTCCAGCAAAACCATTAGCATTACAAACAATCCTTTTTGGAATCGATACACAAAATATAGCCAAAACGTAAAATTAGATTATAAATAGACTGCTAAAAAAAGTATAGAAACTCTTTGTATAGAAAATTACTGTGAGTTGTGAATTTTACCTTTGGGTTTCGAGAGATAGTATTGTCACTCATGCTGATTATCAGGTCAGTATGTAGACCAGTTTACTCCCAAGATGGTTAAGATTAATATAAGACTACAGATGTGTCCATCCGAATCCGACAGCTGACAGAGGAGGACAATAATGTAAAATTAATCCATTGAAGCACCTATAGTCCTAGTTCATAGTTAGTCCAGTCTTCAGATGTCAACCGAAAAATCAAACTTAAGCTGAATTTAAACTATCGTTAGTCTACCACTACTTTATTTAAATTCATATTTTATTAGAGCTGGACTGCTCTCATATTTTAAAGTTTTACAAAAAAAACTATTACAACTACACGTGAGTACGTTAAAGATGAACACGATCCACAATCCACCTTACGCGATAATACAATCAAGGAAAATAAGTAAAACAACAAAAGAGCACAACCGTACACAGTAACAACTGTTGACTGTAACTGAGATTGAGGCTTGCAATTTATTGAAATGACAGTACTTAAGTCATAAGTACAAACAACGATATTTACTCAACACAATTTTCGAAGTTCAGATTTTTAGAAGAATTCGAATGCAAGTAAATTAGTGCAGGAAAAATAAAAGGAGACTAGAAATATTTACTGGATATTTAACTGGTTGCGACGTTGCGAGCTGTGGTCTGTGTGAGATGTAAGAAGATACTCGACTGATTTTTAAATTCAGCCCGCCTCCTACCAATGTGCTGCAGAGTACATTGGGGATTGTTCGTAAATGATGTCATCGAAATATCCAGATTTCTAGCACCTACATGATCCTAAATGTCACTAGCATATTATTATTATTATTATTATTTATTTATTTATTTCCGACAGGCCGAGGCCCAAATGAGCAGATACAAAAAACACACACAAAACATACATAGTCATTATTCAGAAATCACCATGGTTCATATAATTTTTCATACAAATTTTATACAGTGCTATTACAGCAGCCAGAGCTACACGCCAGGACAAGGAAATAGCATGGAAACGCAACTCAGCAATAATAATGCAATTTATATAACTGACCCACAGGGGTAGTGTCAAGTAAAGAATAAAAATAAATAAAATATTCATGAAGAATGGAATTAGATGTATTCGCCAGGTGAGCTATTCAGAGGCAGAGCCTAACAGCTGCAGAGTTTTCCATTCTTCCGCTATGTTAGAGTTTTCATGGAGGTTAGAGCTGAAGATGTCTTTCACAATTTGATTTTTAGTATTCATTAACCTCATTTTTAACGAACAAGCAGCAAATCTTCTCATGGCAAGAAAGTTATTCACTCTGTTCTCCACAAACATAGACGTAGCACTGCTTAGTTTGGGCAAACCCATAACAATCCGGAAAGAATTGTTGTACGCTACTTGTAGTTGTCGAAATGCAGATTTTGTGAGGGTTAAGAGGCTACAGCAATACGCTGTTGAAAGATATGTGATAAATAGGTATCTTTTAACTACGGTACTGCAGCTCTTGAAAAAACACTTCAGCATGTTTGCCCTTTTGTACATTTCTCTGATTCTGCAGTTACTTTCATCACAGTCATCCAGAACACCAGATCCATATTTAGTAGCAATAGAAATTGTGACTCCTAAATATTTGACACTTGTGCTGGAGGATATTGTTTTGCCCTGGAATACAATATTATTGTCCAAAGCATGATTTCTCATCCAGCGTGGTAGAAATATTTGCATTTGAGTCTTAGAAGCATTAAATTCCAGATCATGCTTGATCGCATAGTCATCACAGAGTTTTAGTAAATGATTGAGAGCAGTTTTAGTAGTTGTAAGAAGACAGAGATCATCAGCGTAGACCAGATTGTTGACTGTCGTACTACCCACTCTGCACCCTAGTTTTGTGTTATTTAAGGGTATTGTGAGATCATCCATATATATTGCAAATAGATAAGATGACAAGATACCCCCTTGCCTCACCCCTTTTCTGACTTCAAACAAATCACTACTGATATTGTTCCATTGCACAAAAAACTTTTGATTGTTGAACCAGTGAACAAGTAGGGAGATTATAATTTTTGGGAATCCTTTGTCCACTAGTTTATTCACCAAGGTTTGATGATTGACCTTATCAAAGGCCTTACTGGCATCAAGATACGTCACATATAAGGGAATTTTTAGGTTATTATAGTGGTTAATTATTTGTTTTAGCGAGTAAACAGAGTTCACATCCCAGATTTGATTTATATCCAAATTGATTGTGGGCGGTTTTAAAAAACTTTAAATATTTAGATAGAATTAATTTTTCAATTACCTTTGAAAGTAAGGTAGCTAGTGCTATTGGGCGATAATTATTTTTCACTTTAGGGTTGAGACATTTTTTCTTAAGAATTGGGACAAGCTTAACAATCATCAGATTGCGTGGTATGTATGAATGCCGAATCATATGGTTAATTAGGTCGCACAGTAAGGTACGGATATCTTCATGACAGTATCGAAGATGCTCCACTTTCAGACCATCATGGCCAACAGCCTTACCTAGCTTCATACTCTTTAATACTTTGGTTAAGTCACTTGTAGAAAAATTGTAAGTCTCTTCCGATTTATTTTTGTAGCTTAGTTCAGGCATTGAGCAATGAGTATTACTGTAAAACAACTCAAATGTGATTTTCCACATGTTACATATATTCACAGTACCTGTCGCATCTTCTAGTACGTTACTCACATTCACTACCTGAGTTCCCTTCATTTCTTGATTTATATTGAACCAGAGCTTACGAAAGTCGTTTTCCTTATAGCTGGTGGCAAGAGATTCTGCCCGAGCAATCTTCTCGTTTTCTTTACACATTTTCAGAGATGATTTAAACTTTTTCTTGAGCTGATCCAAATGAGGGCGTGAGGTAATGGGTCGGTCTCTAATAGCCAATTGTTATAGGCTGCACGGTAGTTGTCATAATCAGCCTTGACATTGTCGTTCCACCCCGAAATATTATTAACACGTCGACGTCTATCTTTAATTATTAGCTCGGACTCAATAGCTACTAGTCCCTCAACAAGCATGTTATAAGCCAAATCTAAACAGTTTGTATGTGTGTTTGAGCAACAGGATGCATTGCAGTCAATTTTCAGCAATTTATTACATATAATACCCGCCAGATCCCTTGTTTTGTTGAGAAATTCAAGTTTTATTTCAGATCGGCACGATTTCCAATTAAGGCTGGGCTTCCTGATGGGTTGAGTATCAGCTTCTGCATTACAGCTTATGTTGCTTATTGAACTGTGTACCATTGGGAGATGATCTCCCGGAGCAGCATTTAATATCTGAATTGAGCAGTCATTAACTAACGAATCATTCACTATGAAATGATCTGGCCAGCTACAGCCCATATTTGATTCGCTATAAAATGTTTTGCATAACTATTGCGAAAATGACAATCTTTAACATGAGATAACTGGGATGTCAGCAATATCCAGGTAGATCCATTGACCATTGGCCCTACTCGTGGAGTCATTTATAGCGATCCTTTGAGTGCCTACTGGAAACAGCCTATTTCTATTCCAATTTTGAAAATTGCAATGCTAGACTTGGAATGAAACTGATCGTGAATGAGGAATTCATTTTTTATATCGTCTGTGGAGAACCAAAATGGACCACATCCAATTTAAGCTAGAATCAAAATGAGCTATATGTCATAAAAACAAAATGAGAAACATGCGTAAAATGTTAATTAAGAGGTTTTGAAAAGTGTAAAATGTTCTATTGACATGTTTTTGAAAAGTGTAAAATGTTCTATTGAAATGTTTTTGAAAAGTATAAATAAATGTTCTATTTACTTAGTTTTGAAAATTGTGATTTACATATTTTTTAAAAGTGCAAGACATGTTTATATTTTCGTAGATAGTGGATATTGTTTTTTAGTTAAAATGGATACGGGTCATTTTAGTTCTTCACAGGCGATATTTTGAAAAAGTACAAAGAAATGCGTACAATGTTCATTTTATTGAAGAACACATTACAGAATGTCAATCTGCCAATAAGAGAGGAGGGGAAGTATGCACGTGCCCAGGATGAGAAAGGAATAAACAGTGAGATGCATAAAACCACACGAAAAAATTCATTAAAAAAATCTATTTTATTTTCTCTAATAGCTTGTCAGTAAACAAGAACAATTTAAACTGCCAAAAAATTCCAGTGTTTAAAAGTGAGTGAATATGTGGAAAACAGAAGCCCTGTAATACGACTCTTCAATCCCCATTGGAGATTAAAATAAACTAAGTAAATATTTCACTCCCAAAACGATAGTCGAATTGTTTGCAAGATTGAACACTAATCGTTAAGACTTTCATTAATGATTATCCACTATAGCCACATTTCGGATCAGCCCAAAGCAATATTTTTCTGTTTTTCAATATTCACTATTGGATCTTCTAATGTGTCTGTTATAGATGAGCCGGGTATTCTAGCAGAATTCATTTTCTTCCCTCGATTCTCAATCAATCCCCAAGCAAAATGATTTAACTGAAAACATAATCAATTCACAAACATTAATATATTATCGTCACCGTCAAATTAATTGCATCTTAAAACACATATTTCACTGTTTATTGCAGTATTGCTAATCATTTAAAATTCCATTAAGGACACATCACATCATTATTCTTTTAACATAATAACTACGAAAATTTAAAGGGTTGTAAGGGCCAATAAATAATGAACTAGATATGAAGTAAGAAATAATTAGTAGGATACCAGGAAATCTGCGGGTAAAGCCACGCCTTGAAATCTGTATAAGGTGGGGGATATATCGCTACACTGCGGTAGATGGATTAATGAAGTGACTGTAGCTCGACCAATTTGGTTCGTATTCGACATCATCGGCCCCTTACTAATGTCAATAAAGTCTCCTATGCGGTACAAACAAATGGAATTTTTGTTTGCTGAAGTAGATGCGATCTCTGGTATCTGCTCCTTTTTGTATTTATTGTCTTCAAACATTTTTAATGCCAAGTCCTTTTCAACTTCAAGTCTTTCAAATGGTAAGTTTTCTTGAGATAATTTACGGAGCTCCGCACTGAACACCCGCATTTCATCCTGAATAAAATAAAGTTTAGGTTTAAACCAACTTGACTCAACATTTTTACGAATTGAAGTGAATCAAACTTACTGAGTTTGGGCGCCAGTCTTGCAGTTTAATATCAACATCATACACGAAACTTCCACTCCGCACTGTAACACAAATCAAAAAATATTTACTACAAACTAAAATCCCAACTGCCCGGCATTCAACTTCTTAAAGTAAGAATAAGAAGAATAGGGTATACTAATAAATAAAAATATAACTAAACCTTACACCAAATAATCAAATACTAGCATTTGTAGTGCTATGGGCACTTCCCCAAATAATAAAAAAAATACATATCGTCTGTGAAGAACCAAAATGACCCATATCCATTTTTAGCTAAAAACAATATCAACTATCTACAAAAATACTCAAATATGTGTCAGTGCACGAGAAAAACCTCCAGATTTACAATTTTCATGTAAGTACAGTTTCCATTAGTGGAAGCCGCTCTAATCAAAATCCCCCTAGAAAATCTTCACTAGCTATTACTGATTTTAAGCAATAAATTAAAAACTAAATATCACTTGTTATGACGTAGACAAATATTATATGTCGCAGACCAGCCCTACTACAGACCTATGTTAATGCAAATTTTATTTTTAAGTTTTGTTTAGACAAATAAATGCAGTTAGGAATTTAAACGTTCTTCATCTTCCAAGTGATGGTGTTGCGTATGCATATCCAAACGTAATCCTTAGTTGCCCCAGCAAATAAATAAATAAATAAATAAACCACACAAGTTAATTTGAAGCACAATACTTAAATCTAACTAGCATTCAGGCAACCCGAGACGGGTTGCTAGCAGGAAGGGGGGGGGGGGGGGGGGGTGGGGTGGATTGAGATTATATACCAATATTGAGCGGCATCATTGAAAGTGGTAAACCCCAACCTCCACAATGTTAAAGCAATCCGCTCTGAGGAAAATGGCCCTTCTGGATCCACGGCTCTGCCAACTCGTGTATTACGACTACCCTGCTGCCCACGCCCACTACAACTCACCTTTGTTTGTATTAGAATAACTAAGGTTTCAACGGAATATTAGTACGACAGGGTAAATTAAACGTTTTATTGGCTGCGGCCAATTTTACTTTACTGGTTTAAGCTTTAGCCCAGGTTAAGTTTTGATCACAGGCTTGCCCGGGTCAAGATTTTACCACAGCAATGGCTGGGTTAAATTTTTACCTCAGATCTTAGATGGTGTAAGATTTTCTCACATGCCTGCCCTGGATTATGCTTGTTGTGGACACTGCTCCGCATTCCTGTAGACCCATGTTTCACATGGAAGGTTGGTGTCAGTGTAAACGATGAATAGAGGAGCTTGGTGGTCCAATAGTCTAAAGGTCTGACACTGGATAGGGGATTCTGATGAACCTAATGTAAAGAATCTCTAACACTAAGCTCTTACGGGGAGGCATCCAGCTGTGTCTTCCCGAGCTCGGTGAATGTGGGGGGCAGGGTGGTATTGGAGGGGTGTGTGGTGGGTGGTGGGCAGGTGGGGGAGCAGAGGAAGTAATGTGTGAGCGAAGGTCATTTGGGAATGGCAATTTTCCACAGCTACGGCCTCTCTTCTGCCACGGTACACTACTCGCCATGTGCTCGTCGCTCGCTACCGTTCCGTTCCTAATCTTACCGGCAGCTCGACTCTGGAGAACGTACTATAGGTTTGTCTCATCATTATTAATATTATTAATTATCAGCGGTCCAGTCCCTTACAAGACTGACGCCGCCGAGGCCTCATTTATAATGGCCTATTGCAGACTCCCCCTATATAACGCGAAGACCCGATCAGCGTGTAAGCCTACCCATGGCATACGAGAACGCAACAACCTGACCCTTTCTTTTTGATCCGTATGAGAGAATCCTTAGTCAGGTAGTGCTTTAACGGCTCGTTTCGAAGAAGTTAGCGTTGTGGAATGGCTTAATGGGAGGGTAGTTTGAGAGTTTTTTGTGAGCATCTAAGGGGTAACAGTATACGGCCGTTCATATGTGTATGAGACATAGGCAGTCGTATTAAATGTGTGTTTAGCAGTCCAGCAGCTGTCTCTTCGTACTTAGGTATAGTTGCAATATAGTTAAGCAGACTATACTGACCATACAGACCATGCTTCTCACTACAAGCTTCCTCTCACTTTCATGCAGTGTCGATGTACTTGACGTAACTGTGCGGGGTGCTGTGGACAAATACTGTTTCTTAGCTCGTGAGGTGGTTCTCGCTTGTGCATTCACAGAGATTTTCAATATACTGAGCCTGAGAATTATCTCAAATAGATTTAAAGCTGGCAGAGCATTAACCTACCGCAATTTCTAGCAAACGTAATATACATTTCGATGGTTTTTCTTCCTTTTCTATCTTCTTTCCTTCGTATTAAAATTTACTTAGGTAAGTGATGAGAAGTCCAATGCGGTTTAGTTCCATACTCTATCGCGGGAGCTTCGAATCATAAAATAATATTGAAAAAAGTGAGTCGATGGATTAAAGTCTGCAATTCTCTATTATCTCTAATACAAAACACTAGCTCACCCACCAACGCTTGACCCAACAATTCCAACAAGACATTACAACCACCAAGGTCGAGATTTCTCGATAATAAGGCTGAACAGGACGTCAGGAAATGAATCGGTGTATCATCCTTCTCCATACAGTTCCGGCACCGTAGAGAACCCAATAATCTTATCTACCATCCATAACTGGCCCACGCCCAGTAACAAGCCCAACCAACTACCACAGCTAGTCCCTGGGGTATCGTACCAGTGACGCTTTGCAGTACAACGGTGCTGATATCCAGAGCCTGTCTACACTTACGCAAACCAGTCCAGTGTCTCGGATGCTCACGCCTAGTCCAACCCGCAATAGCGCAATGAACGGCGGAGATTGGGACTGGTAGTATAGCCCTCAGACCAAACTGCCTAGTACAACTGCCATCATTTTATCAGTTTATAGCCTCTATCAAATTAGTTCTAAATAAATGTGCTCTTACTTTTTAACCAATTTTTCAATCATTATTTATATTATTCGTATTATTTAACTCTCCCAATCTAGATTTTGAAACATACAGATTTAAATATACAATTAATTCATTTTCTGGTGTACTTGCTTCAATTAGTGTAATTTTAATACTGCTATGCTTTGAATTATTATAATTTGTAAAAAGATCTTGTACAACATCAACCCGTTTAGTTGTTTCTTGCTTAGTCATATATTTATATATCTTTTGTTAAATAGTTCTTGCAAATCGCTCAACAATCATTGCTTTTGTCGCATTTGTCGTTTTTTACCAAGTAATATTGTATTTGTTCAATAAATTAGTTGTCGTTTCACCACTATCGTTATAATTGGTGATTGCTCTTGGTATACTAAGTCTAAAGTGCTACGATGTGATGTGTGATAACGAGTGAGAGACCAACGCCGAAGTTAGATAACAAGTAACGAATTCACAATTTATTGGTTCACTGATAGAGTTTACAAAGTACAACTTACAAGCTTGGAGGTGTGTAGAGGAGTGACTATCGGTTAGTCGCTTTCGAATTACAACTTTTGTTTTACTTAAAAATACGTTTTCTAATTGTAAAACAAGGACCCCGTCCTTCGACACATCCGCTGATGGATGGTCCTAGAATTCATGTCAGCTCAGTCATTCACAATAATCCGCTGAGCCATGACATTCATTCTAAACTTCAACCCTGAACTCATTTATACATTTTGAAGTATCAAAACTAGTTACATGCCTGTGCCTCGCACATTACAACAATCCCCTCTGTTACAAATTAAATTGTCCCCAATTTAGTAGTCCCATACTACAATAATATCACAAAGAAAATTTCCAAAATTTTACATTATTGAGGAATAGTTCCAAACTATTGAGGTAAATATTTCCAAAATATTAGATTATTGTATAAAATAGTAACTATTAATTCTGAATGAGTACATGTATTAGAAAAATAATTTAGACTGAAATATTGCAAAGCAAAAAAAAATCCTAATTAATTCGCCAAATCGTCCCAAACGTCTGGTAGTGCTTCTTCAGTCTTGTCTCTCCAAGATCATTTGCTATTGGCTACTGCTAAGCCATCTTCATCCGCAGTACTCGTTACTTGTGCTGCTGGGCTCCCGTTTTCTTCCGCAGCGCATGGTCCCGGACCATGTAATGATGTCAACGTTTCAAGTGCCATCATTTTTGCTCTTCGCTCTTGCATCCTTTGCTGAGTATAGGCTCCGAATTGCTCCTCGAATTCGCTTTTGACTTTCTCCAGTATATCTCGTTCTGATGATGATACCCCGACCTGCCTCCTAATTTTGCTCTCAGTCGCATCTTCTCCCGGAGAAGGTATTCTGTACTCCATTAGAACCTTTGCTTCTGATTTATCCTGACTAAGTGGTGAGTATGCTGTCATTTCTTGGCTCCGATTTCTCCATTCTCTCCTTTTGAGTTCAACTTTGGCCTTAAATGTTCGCGTTCTGTGTGACAAATACATATAAAACACTCCTCTAATAGCTACTAGTATGACTACAAATACAACTCTAGATACTTTAAGTGTGATTAAATAGCTTCCTCCGTTATAGGTCCCGTGTATTATTCCCCCGTTCACCAACGCTTCGGATCGTCTTTCTTGATCTTGATTATTTTCTTGATGTTGATACTGTTTCCTTAAAGTCCCGTTGAAGTGGGTTTCCTTCGCTGTTCGAATGGCCTCTGGCAGCCATGCTGGTACTATCTGCAACTGTAGAGGCTCGTCATCATCTTCACTGCTACTGTACCCTTGATCCCCCGCGGCATGATTTGATGGTTCCTCCTTGTCCAGTATTGCTCGCAATTTCTCGTTCGGGTGATATCCTTCTGAACCCGGTCCGGATTCGTATAGCTTTATTTCCTGTCTTAATGCACTGGCCTCCGCTTCTTATGGAACTTATCTCTAGATGTATACCTTATCATCCTAGATTCTATTAAATCCTCTCCTGGGTCGTCTTTACACAATTCCCCCTTTTAACTCCCATAGTATTTTTTTTCTGGGGTGGGTAGCAGTATCTTTTTTACTCTCTGTACTGTATCCACCACTTTTTTGTTAGGTATCACTCTATAGTTATTTGCGGACCTAGTATGTATGAATTGCATTTCCGTCTGCTATAATTTAATATTACCTCATATTTTTCAAAGAAATCCCATCCAAATATCATTGATGAGGATAAGCTTTCCACTACCAGCGCCCCTAACTTGATCTGTTTACCGTTCATATTTACCTCTAAGTCAACTCTAGCTACCGGCTCAGTTGCTTGACCACTAATTCCCTTAATATGTACTCCAAGTCTGTAACGTTTTCCTTCAGAATTCTTCCATTTACTAGTGTTACCGAGCACCCTGTGTCTAACATTGCATAATATTCAATATCTCTGTAATGCACCGTTTTGCACGGTATGGCATTCTCTAATGTTGCTTTCATACCTATTTCCTGTTAGATAAAATTTCTCAAGCTTCCTTGAATTTCCTTACTCGACAGATCGCCTGGTTGGATGCTATTTCTACATACTCTCCCTGTCCTGATTTCTTTTAATTCAGCCTTTAGTCGTCTTAGCTCATCATCCATTGACTTTAATTCCCATGCCAATTATTAACATACGTGTTTTTTATAAATATTTAGTTTTTGATGTCTTTCAATTTTATTACGTCTTCCTATACATCCACATTCACACGTTTTAGGTGCACTTTCTCGTTTTTCAGAACAGACTTCACATTCAGATTTTAGACCTGTTTTAGTTGCACGATCTTTTTTAAATTCATTTAATTGTTTCTCTACCTTACAAATACTTCATTTCATTTTATTGTTCCCCTTTTTATAAGAAAAGAATTATTAAGTAAAACACTTTTTCAAATGCAAGCTATACTATATGATTCAATTATACATCAACCTGAACATTGTTGTGTTAAAACTACTGAATATCTTAATAAAATCATTACAAAACGTCACTTTTATAAAATTAAAGTCGTAGTTGAGTCTTTAGAATCAGTCACGTCAAACCTAAAAAATAAAACCACTGCTTTTTCTATTACAATACACTTAAATCAATGAATGTTTACTCGTTTTTACTCTTTTTAAAAAACACAGAGTTGTAGACGTAGTTGTAGTCGTAGTCGTTTCCGTAGCATCAGTCATGCTAAATTTATAGAAATTAATAATAATAGTGCAAATTTGTGTTAGAACAGCTGATTTCTCTAATAAACAGCTTACAATTATTTAAATATGCTGCTTTTCAGAAATTTAGGTCCTAGGTCGTAGGTGCATCAGAATCCCCATAACCTTATTACTTACCACACGGACTACTTCTCTTATTCTTGACGTTCACGCCCAAGGTACAGTTAAAAACTTAAATTTAGTCTCCGGAAGAATTAACTTCTCCGATTTCTACCGTCATTTGCTGTAGTGTACTAAACCACCGTGGCTTTGCTCCAAGGCTCCTCCACTTCCACTTATCCTTCCTCAAAGGAAGCCTTAAATTCTTCCGCTTCATGTGGATCAAGAGCTCCGGTCAAATTTCTACGTCGGATATCAACTACTCCTTGGTGTTTTGTGTATTGTTCTCCCAATCCTCACTTTCCACCACACCAGGCTACAACATTTAGACATCAACATGTCCCCTTTCGCTTGACCCGCCAGTGTCACTACAGTGTACGCAAGTGTATTTTTTTGTGTATGTAATCATTTATTTCTAATTTAAGTATTAATCATCTATTCAATTATTCATTAAATAATCGTTCATTAAATTAACTAGTTTGAGTTTTGTCAGTTAGTGTAACAGAGAGAAGAAGAGCATCACCTACTTTAGCGAGCCTACAGCACCAGCTTCAGAGTCATCGCCAGCGTGTACTTTGTATGTGTGTATCGTAAATCTCAATAAAGTACTTATGCAATTTAGAGTTTAAAATATACAAATTTAAATAAGCATAACAATTTATTTCAATAAAAGGAATTTTAATAATCAATATAAGATTGAATAGACAGCTGAATCAAAATTAATGCTAGGAGGAGCTTCTATTAGGGCAAATGAAGGTACCGTCAGGTCTTTTTCGGTTAGTATGCCCCTCTTGTTGACAATAGCCGCATCGGTTCACTCGTATCTTTGAGCCTTTCTTGTTACAGGTCAGTTTATTAACGGAACATTCAGCATCAACTAGATCAGTGTCATTAGGAAAAGCTGCTTGAGAGTTGTCTTTTGGTTGTGCAATTTGGCTTATAACTGGTGGTAAATCTGGTACTGGACACAACACATCTTTTCTGGCAGAGTTCACATACGGCCGTATCTTTTCATAAAGATACTTTTTTCTTTCCAGGCTTAGTCCATGAGGTACAATTACATCAGGTGAGGAGTCAGTTAATGCATCTGAGGACAAAACTTCAAAGGAATCCGTAAATGCATCCTCAAGTGCCACCTTGGTTTGAATTGATCCTACACAATTTTTGCTTGTACTAAAGTGATACATTTTTAGTAGATTCGGTATTGAAGGTGGATTTAATTTTTTGAAATATGATTTCCAGTCATATGTGTTTACCACAACATCTCCTTTTTCAGTTCCAACAATAACTGCTTCAATAGAGCTATTCGATGTAGCAGTTTTTGCAACTCTGACAACATCTTCAAGAGAATGAACTTCCTGATTATTAAAATTTCTTTTAAAAAGTCCAAAATACAAATCTGGGGCAAATTTAGTGTGTCCAACTGGAAGAAAAGAAAGATTGACTTTCTTGTGAAGTCCAGTAAGTACTCTCCAGACAAAGTACTGCATGATGAAATTGTTTTTATTCTGTCCAGTACAATTGTCAGCGTGAAAATGGACAGTTTCTTCTCCCAGCGAATAATTTTCAAAAAAATGATGAAGTAAGGAAATTACAATGTTTGCCCCTTTGCCTGTATTACACGATTCTGGTATTAGATATAAAATGAACTTTCCTAATGGTTCAATGGCAACTCCAAACAAAGAAACTTTATATCCAGTTAAAAAATACAACGGCCCAACTTGATCAGGGCTGCTAGGAAGATGAACTTGTTGAGCAAAGTCAAAGGAATAATGCACCATTGTAGAAAGTGAGTTGGGAATGTGTCGTCCTGTTGTAATATCAAATTCGAAAGCCCTTAAGGATTGCCGAGACTCACTGATAAGGTCGTTGTAGTATTTGCGGTCTTCCTTAACACGCTTTAAATGCTCAGTCGATTTTAAAATTAAGGCTTCTTGGTCTTCTAGAGGCAGCCGTGTGATCTTTCCCAAACTTGTTTCATTTTCTTTACAGACAGGACATAAATCCGTTCTAGGTTTTTGAATAACTACGTTCTTACAATGTTCTTTCCAAATATTATACCACATTCTTAACTTCACAGGTGTTCGTCCAATTTCTTCACATGCTGATACATACTCCTTGTAAACATAAGCTTTTTTCATGCTGCAGGGTAGAATAATGAGATTGAGGTTTTTATAAGAGGGTACTCTTCCTGGTAGCACCAACCCATTACGATTAGCGTAATTGGTAATAAATGTTCTAACTTCGAGTCGAGTTTCTAAAGGTAGTGAACGGACTTGTGATGTTTTGACGACATTTTTATGTTGGGATGGCATAACTCCTACAGTTGACAGTTGTTTTCGTAGGACTTTCAGTTGATCACGTCCACAGCTATTTACGAATTGAAAAAAAGTTTGGCAAACTTTTACTCCTCTGAACATGTAGTCACTTTTAGTGTATTTTCTTTGTTGTGGTTTTCGGCCTTTAGATGATGTAAGTGGTCCAACTCTGCTTAGCGCATTTAAAGCACCCAAAAGAAAGATGTGTTTGTGACTAACATGGTAGTCACAGCGCTCATTTAAGTTACAGGTCTGATTTCTACACGTTTCTAATTCTTGTGGACAAAACTTTAAGTGGCACTTTCCTGCACAACCACATCCATTTGTAATAAAGGTTGCAACCTCTTCATCAATATCATCTTCGCTCTCGGTGCCTTCATTCTGCCCTTCATTATCAGTTATGTTATCAGTTTGTCCATGTTCATCCATTCCATCAGCACTCTTCAAGTAGTTTCTTCCTTGTGCAATAACTTGATCAGGATTACAACCATTGTATTCTTCATCTTCGTATGCCGGAGGTGCATTGTTATCATCGCTATCTTCACCTTTAGTAACTTCATTAGTACTGTTGTTACCTTTTCTTACAATTTTTAGTACTTCGACAGCAAGAGGACAATCAGTATCTTTATCTTTGGTTGCGCGATGTGAATTGTTATCATCGCTATCTTCACCTTCAGTAACTGCATTAGTATTGTTGTTACCTTTTCTTACAAATTTGCTTACTCGCACAGCAAGAGGACAAATAGTATCTTTATCTTTGGTTGTCCGATGTGAATTGTTATCATCGCTATCTTCACCTTTAGCAACTGCATTAGTATTGTTGTTACCTTTTCTTACAATTTTGCTGAGTTTGACAGCAAGAAGAGCATCAGTATCTTTATCTTTGGTTGCGCGATGTAAATTGTGATAATCGCTATCTTCATCTTCAGTACCTTCATTAGTATTGTTGTCACCTTTTCTTACAATTTTGGTTACTTCGACAGCATGAGGAGCATCAGTATCTTTATCTCTGGTTGCGCGATGTGAATTGTTATCATCGCTATCTTCACCTTCAGTAACTGCATTAGTATTGTTGTTACCTTTTCTTACAATTTTGCTGAGTTTGACAGCAAGGGGAGCATCAGTATCTATATCTTTGGTTGCGCGATGTGAATTGTTATCATCGCTATCTTCACCTTCAGTAACTGCATTAGTATTGTTGTCACTTTTTCTTACAATTTTGGTTACTTCGACAGCAAGAGGAGCATCCGTATCTTTATCTTTGGTTGCACGATGTGAATTTTGATCTTCGCTATCTTCACCTTTAGTAACTTGATTAGTATTGTTGTTACCTTTTCTTACAATTTTGCTTACTCGCACAGCAAGAGGACAATTAGTATCTTTATCTTTGGTTGTCCGATGTGAATTGTTATCATCGCTATCTTCACCTTCAGTAACTGCATTAGTATTGTTGTTACCTTTTCTTACAATTTTGCTGAGTTTGACAGCAAGGGGAGCATCAGTATCTATATCTTTGGTTGCGCGATGTGAATTGTTATCATCGCTATCTTCACCTTCAGTAACTGCATTAGTATTGTTGTTACCTTTTCTTACAATTTTGGTTACTTCGACAGCAAGAGGAGCATCAGTATCTTTATCTTTGGTTGCACGATGTGAATTTGTATCTTCGCTATCTTCACCTTTAGTAACTTGATTAGTATTGTTGTTACCTTTTCTTACAATTTTGCTCACTCGCACAGCAAGAGGACAATTAGTATCTTTATCTTTGGTTGTCCGATGTGAATTGTTATCATCGCTATCTTCACCTTCAGTAACTGCATTAGTATTGTTGTTACCTTTTCTTACAATTTTGCTGAGTTTGACAGCAAAAGGAGCATCAGTATCTTTATCTTTGTTTGCGCGATGTGAATTGTGATCATTGCCATCTTCACTCTTAGTAACTTGATTAGTATTGTTGTTACCTTTTCTTACAATTTTGCTGAGTTTGACAGCAAGGGGAGCATCAGTATCTATATTTTTGGTTGCGCGATGTGAATTGTTATCATCGCTATCTTCACCTTCAGCAACAGCATTAGTATTGTTGTTACCTTTTTTTACAATTTTGGTTACTTTGACAGCAAGAGGAGCATCAGTATCTTTATCTTTGGTTGCGCGATGTGAATTGTTATCATCGCTATCTTTATCTTCAAGAACTTCATTAGTACTGTTGTTACCTTTTCTAACGATGTTAGTTACTTGCAGAGGACTAGGAGCTTCGTTATTTTTATCTTGCTTTGCGCGATGCACATTGTTATCATCACTACCTTCTCCTTCAATGACTTCATTAGTATTGTTGTTACCTTTTCTTACATTTGTGCTCACTCGCACAGCACTGAGGGTTTCTTTATTTTTATTCTTATTTGGGCAATGGGCACGGTTATCATTGATTTCTTTTTTTGTATTTTTGTAATTGGTCCATGTGTCATTTTTTCTTGTATGTTTGATTTTAGTATCTGCATAATAAACAGTTAGCCTAATCATTATTTGGGCAACTGGTATTACTATTATTGCTACATAGTTGTTAATTAAAACGATTTGCATTTTTTACATAATTACCTTTAGCTTTATACATGTGATGGGTATTTTTAGCATCTTCATTCGCATTGTTAGGGTCTTCGTTAATGTTATCATCGCTATCTTCATCGTCGCTGTTTTCAAAATTTTTGCTCATTAATAATTTATTATCATGGTCTTCCTCGTCATCAACACATTGTCGATCCTCATCATCATCATCTTCATCGCTTGACATCAGATTGGGTCCATAATACGCTCTAATGAAATCGATGGACTCTGTCGGCATATCAAATTCGCCGTATTCGCTTAAATATTTTTTTAATTGGCTATCTGAATCTGAATTCGTAAAAGTATGTTGTTGAGATTCATCCATCTCTGAACGTGAAATATTTTCACTCCCAAGGTCATCTTCACCCTCATACATAGCGTACCTCTATTCAACAACTGAGATACTGCAATTTAAAAATTAAGGTTACGTCATTTATGAGGAATAAAAATAATGCAGGTCGCCTATTTATTATTATTTGAAAGCCAAACATAATGTCAGTGTGCGTGTGATAAGATAGGAATCAAAATAAATCTCACCAATTTAGTCGATTCACAGCACGTTAATTGTAAATAGTTTTAAAACTATTATGCAATTATGCAAATTATTACCACAAATATTTTTAAAATATCAATAGGCAACTTTAGAATGGAAAAAAACATTGGTATTTAAAGCTCGACGCGTTATTTGCAGAAACATGCATGAACTTCAGACTGGTCTTGCATACGTAATACTATATGCATAGTGGGGTAGGTAAGTGTGAGTGCATAATAAACTGCAAAATTGTGTAATGGAATGCAATAAAGACGGTGGACGATGTGTGGAACGAGTGTTGTTCTGCCTTCTGCATATATTTCTCATCGTTTTCATAGAGTTTTGCCAATGCCATTGAAATAGAACAAAAACGTTATTATTTATTTTCTAACAAAACTAGCATCGCTGAAGTGGAGGTTTTTCTCGTGCAATGACACATATGTCTTAAGAGCATTTAAATAGAACATTTTGCACTTTTCAAAAATGTGTAAATACAAAATTTTGCACTTTTCAAACATGGAATTAGAACATTTTGCACATTTTCAAAAACATGGATTTAGAACATTTTGCCCCTTTTCAAAAAGATGGATTTAGAACATTTTGCACCTTTTCAAAAACATGGATTTAGAACATTTTGCACTTTTTCAAAAACATAAAAATAGAACATTTTACGTTTATCAAAAACTCTTAATAATTAAAATTTTACGCATGTTTCTCATTTTGTTTTGATGACATAGCTAATTTTGATTCTAGTTTAAATTAGATATGGGTAATTTTGGTTCTTCACAGACGATGTATCTACTAACACTTACAAATGTTAATATAAAAAAGATATGTTACCATTAGGGGAAGGAAAACTGTGTAACTCGATGTAAATATGATCCTGAAACGCTCGTTCAGCCGCACATCCTAACATGAACGAACAACTTCGCCAAAATACACGATTCACCTGCCAGAAGTAAATATTATTACTTCCTAAGTCGAGAAAGGACTAATTTACATAATATTACTTTTAAAAAAATTCACAAATATATCATAAGAGCCATTATGAGAGAAAATTATACACATACCTGAAAAGGGTCTTCATCTTTCATTTTCATATGCAGAAATCGCAACTTACAGCTTTCTTCCAAAGGGCGATTCATATCCCAAAGTTGGTCATTGACCAGAGCTACAATACTCCGATTGACGTGTAGTTCCGCCAAGTCTTTAAATAGTATATATATCAATGTTATTTTAATATTATTAAAATAAAAGAGATACCATCATATCATACGCAAGAGATACTATTTTTATTCATTAGTTGTATTCCGTGAAACTCATTACGTTGTGCACAATGAAAAGGCGTTGAAATATTCTTATTCATCAATAAGGATGCATCGTTTGGAAGACCCGTAAAATTAACTTCAATTTTTTCTATACGACCAACTTCTCTAGCTTGACGCTCTTTTTCTTCATTGAACAATGCTGACCTTTTCTGTCGTACAGCAATATTATTTACAGCAGGAATAGGATATTTCTGTTTTTGATTTATTTTTTCCGTGGCAAGTTTTCCAAATAGATCTTCCCGCACTAACGATATTTCATCTGCCGTTGGACCCAGGCGCCCGTGCATGCGAAGACCACCTGTAGTGAAATAAAAATTAGTAAAATATTTTATAATTTACGGTACAGCTAAAATAAAATCTTCAAGTGCCATTTTAAATTATGGAACATTTTGGGTATCTCACAGCAGGGTTTTCAAACATTTTAATGAAAAGTTGCAAAACGTTTTTCATGAATAATTGGAAATTCCAAATTGGAATCTACTCAAGAGGATCAAGGTTTCTTTAGAAAGTGTCGTCCAAGGAAGCCACAATGCATGGGCCCTAATAATTATGTTTTCGCAAAGAGCGCAACATTTTTTATACCGGTCATTTATTGCGTATTTCAGATCACTTCGCATCGCTTGTGACCTGGCGCAAAATGTATAGGCTACCCACGCTGAGCACATTTTTTGTGATAGTCTAAAAATAAGCTCAAAAATTCGACTTTCTTCAACTACCACTTTTACTTTCTTGGAAACCAGTTAATGCCGGTGTTCCCAAGACATTAGCACAAATATGAAATATCTCATAAACAAAACATCAATCTTACGTCCTACATCCTCTGATTATGTTATATGATGTTCTAAGAGAATGTCCAAGAAACAGGAAAATTTACTGATTTTGAATTTGAATTTGAAAGTATTAAAATTTTCACTTACGCTTTGTCTCCCGCATTAAACTCCTGCCATGGGCACCCCCAAACACAATCTTAACAAGGCGCATTCCAATTCCGGTTCCGGTTGACTGTTTATTTAATGAAAATGAATATTTAACCAATATCTGTGAAATTAGGTGTACAACAATATAACTACAGGACTGGAGAAAAAGTGCCCGAGAAATGAAAGTATAATAAAAACTTGATTTACACACACACACGAAATTAAAGTGAAGTGTTTGAAATTATTATTCAATTGTTTAAATTTAAACACAATCAAAATCAAGGTGAGAAAGCGTTTAAGAAAGTCATATCCGGTAAGTTTAGAGTGTGGAATTCAGAGAAAATAAACTACTAGACTGTGACCGACCACACTTTCCTTCCGAGATCTACTGATCAGTACGCGGATCCCAGTGATCCCACACGAGCGATCTCACTCACTCACTCGCAGCCACAGCACCGTAGATTGTAGGCAGTACATGTCCTTACACATAGAACCCTGTACGACGAAATTTGAATTTCCCTCCTTTGCACCAGGGAGATGTACCAGAAATTAGACAATTTAACCCCTAGATCGGGAGTTAATTTTCTGTCGCAAGTCAGAAATTAAATTGCTTCGCAATTTTGTTGAATTCAGTATGTATAAAAGTATAAATTATCATTTATAACATGTATTCCGAATCCGATCATTCCAGGAGGTTGATTTTTTGTTGATAATTTGTACATTTAACTCAGATATCAGGGGAAAATAGTGCAAGTGCAAGCAGTCTTTTTGTAAAACTACTTGCAACGTATTGCATTAGGCAGTATTAGGCACTAAGGACATCTTAAATACTGCATTGGCTTCAACATTGACATTTTGCCTCATATTAGAAATCTTAAATATTTACTTGGTTACTAAAAATTGACATCTTTCTTAATTCCGTGGCTTTAATATTGAAGTGTTAAATCGTTTCATGCACAAATATTAGTGGTACATGGTACACTGTTATTACTAGAGTGAATGTACTTATACTTACTTAAGTGTTAATTAAAACGCAAAATGCGATATCTAAACACCAATAAATATGTAAAATGAAAAATGCGATACGTACACATTTAAAGTGCAAAATGGGGTGATTCCACATGGACATAAATTAATTAAATGTAAATATAAATAAATAAACAAATAAAATGGTTACACGCACTACAAGTAATAGTTCCGCGCTTTATCATAATAAAAAAAATCATATTACTATTTTAACTGTCGTTGTCGAGTCAAAATCTTATGTAAATTATTGTTGTATAGTGCGGAGGCACGGGCATGTAGTTAGTTTTGATACTTCAAAATGTATGAATGAGATTAGAGTTGCAGTTTGGTATGAATGTCATGGCACAGCGAATATTTGGGAATGACTCAGCTGGCATGAATTCTGTGACCTTCCATCAGCGGATGTGTCGAAGGACGAGGTCCTAGTTTTACAATTCGAAACGTATTTTTAAGTAAAACAAAAGTTGTAATTTGAGCGAAAGCGACTAACCGATAGTCACTTCTCTACACACTTCCAAACCTACAAGTTGTACTTTGTAAACTCTATCAGTGAACCAATAAATTGTGAATTCGTTACTTGTTATCTAACTTCGGCGTTGGTCTCTCACTCATTATCACACATCAAATCGTTGCACTTTTGACTTGTATACTAAGAGCATCCACCGATTATAACGTGGTGGCTTGGTGACCTTTAGGACTGTGTGCCGGCAGTTTAAGTTGTAAAAATCCCACCCAATTGGGGAGAGCATTAGGGTATCGAATAGATTAGAACGTTAAAACTTTTTTTTGAGACATTAGAATTTTTTTTGAGTGAAAAAGAAACGAGAGAGAATTACAGAGTAGGGTAAAAATATTTTAGGGCAGAGTAGGGACTAGGAAAAGTTTTTAGGGAAAAACTTTAAACGTCAAGTAGGGAAAAGAGCTTTGCGAAAGCCAGTGAAATAGATTTTAATTTCCAGGGTAAAAGTATATAGAACCAGCAGATAGATTTTTTTGAAAAGTCGTAGGACGACTAGTGCCTGAGTTTCTAGGAAAGGTAAAATTATTTCAGACGTTTTAATCCGCGGTACGAGGTACCCAGCAGGTAATTTTTGATTAAAGTCCGCCCAAGTAAAATTTTTTAAATTCTCTATAACAGTCATAGATAAGTGAAATTGCGAATTTCAGCTTCTATTTTGAGTAACGTGCACCAGCCAGAGATTGCTCTTTTAGGTGAATAGATAGGTATACAGAAGTAGACAGGGGTCCTTCAGAGATTTCAAAACGAGAGAAGTAGACAAGGGTCCTTCTCAAGGTATTGTATATAGAAGTAGACAGGGGTCCTTCAGGGAAAATAATTCAGGGGAATTTAAATATATACAGAAGTGGAGAGACTCCTTCAGAGTAAAAAGTATATAGAAGTAGAGAAATTAATTCAGGGAATTAAAACTATATAGAAGTTGAGAGACTCCTTCAGAGAGATACATAATATTGGGAATATTATACGTTTTGAAAGTCAAGTGCGGGGAGCGATATTGACGTGTGTGCAAATTCTCTGTAGTGTGTATACAGTAGTTGCATTGTGAACCTGAAAATTACCCTTACGCGTAAATTCCTTATTCTATTCTTTGTCGCTTGTGCATAGTGAATTTTGCTGAACTAACAAATAGAATCGTAGACGGAATTTATTGAGTGGAGAGAGAGCGCGGAGAGTGAAACAGGTTCGATTTACATATATTGGCGGAGTAAAGTTACATACTTGGTTTGGTGGTTACAAGTGTGTATAGTCGTCACGGATCCGGAGTACGGTACTTATAAGGTATAGTACAGACAATTGTCGATATTCTTTTAATTATTTGTTTACATTGAGGCATTTATTTTTGAAAGAGTATCAACCGCACTGGTCATTCGGTGCAAAAGCGCTTATCTTCGATTTTAGGCCTGGCGGAAGCAGTATAGTAGTATAGGGGCACTAAAAGACTGACTATAGGCTTCGCGCGACATTGCAATAAGTAGATAGCTGGGAGGTTAAATTATACTCGCATCTACATTCCAGTAGGGAATTATAGTATCTCGATATAGAATTACGAGGGGGATAAAGTACATAATTTACTGGAATAGATTTTAACAAGGAGAATTATTGTATCTCGATATAGAATTACGAGGGGGATAAAGTACATAATTAGTTAAAATCGTCTACTTTGGGTAGGTAGAGAACTTAATTGGAGGCTATTATTTTAGGAATCAGAGATTCAGCCCAATTAAGAAGCCCTAGTTGTGTGTATTAGCTCAGCGTTAAAAAGTGACCGCTTGGGAGCACTCAGCGTAAGATAGTTACAGCTTAGAGTATAAATATTTTTAAAGACTTATAGGAAGTCAAAAACGAATACTAGGTACTGAAACTACTATATTCAGGGGAATATTAATATCGCCAACAGAGGTTGAGCTGGATAAAATTTCGGGGGAAATTAAAGACTACATAGATACGGACCAGTAGCAGTAGGCCTAGAGATATTTGGTACACACAGCGACGAGAGATTCAAGCCTAGAAAACTATTTTAGAAATTTAGAGTCGCAAGCATACAAGACCAGTTCAGACGCAATTTATTGAGAAAAGAGAGCACTAAAAGAATAATTTTCAAGTCCAATAGTAGAGGAATGTCAACCATGATATCAAGCACAGGAAGGAGTTGCAGCCAAGAAGAAGTCCAAGGATCCAGTCAAGACAAGCAGAGGGACACCAGCAGTGGAATTGTACCTGATAGCCCAGTGAGCGAAATTAAAATGGAAACCGAAGAGGACATGGGAGGAGATGGCCCCATTACCACAAATCAGGACCGGGATTTTCAAGATA
Source organism: Dicyrtomina minuta (assembly GCA_949802685.1). Classification (NCBI taxonomy): domain Eukaryota; kingdom Metazoa; phylum Arthropoda; class Collembola; order Symphypleona; family Dicyrtomidae; genus Dicyrtomina; species Dicyrtomina minuta. The sequence continues at coordinate 25,903,861 of OX461812.1, read as the reverse complement.
AGGAAATAGTTGGTGAGTGCCCAGACGGAGGATCAGAAGAGGAAATGGACCGAAGAGGATTAACTGGCGAAGACTACATTGAAGCAACGTATGGCCCTGGAGGAAACGATCGGATCATGGCGAATATCCAAAATCTTATCAATGAAGGATTAAGAAAAATAGCAAATGGGATAAACGGGAGCCCACAAGAAAATTTGGATACTAGGAGGAACGAGGCTCTAGAAGTCACCAGCTCAAGTAACAACGGAACACTTGAAGCTAATCAAATGGAGAATAACGGGATCTCAAACGGAGAGGACCAGGTGACAGACATTCAAGATGGGAAAAAGAGAAGCCCACAAGTAAATGGAAATTTCGATATGGACGTTGATATGAGAGCAGAGAAGCAGATCACAAGTGCGCGTCATACTACTGAAATTCAAGGGAAGGTAGCAGTCGGGTTTGTAAATGGGGATTTACTACGGGAACGCTGTGAAGAATCAGTAAAGGAGAACGGGACTGAGGGTAAGAGCAAAAAGTTAACTGGGTTAGACTCAGTATTATGTATGCAATTGACTAGCCCATTAAATTTAACGCAGCCAGGGGATAAAATAAAATTGAATAGTAAAGATTCATTTAAGACATTGCCACATTTAGGTCCGAATTTAGTAACTAGAGAAAACAGAAGGAATGTCAGGCGCGTAGCAGGGATTAAGAAATTTTGGGCACGAGAATTAGAGTCAATTAAAAGAGAGGTTAAGCGACTAGAGGCTGAATTGAGAATCATTAGGAGACCCACGACGCAGAAAAAGATTATACCAAGCGATCTGGCGAGCAATAGAATGTTAGGCATTTTAGAAAAATGGGGAACGTCCATTGAGCAGACTGAAATAGGGATGATGGGCATCATAGGTGACCAGTTGCCATGTATACTAGTAAAGTATTATGCGAAGGAATATTACGCATTATTGGACACAGGGAGCTCGAGAACTTTAGTGGATATGGCTATTCTACCAGTTAAAATAAAACCAGTATCAGAGATACAAGTTGCCGGGATTAATGGCTTGAGAAGCACCCCGAAGGGTAGGGCAGATTTAAGATTATATAAAGATAGCCATCAGATCGATATGCAGGCTTTGGTAATGGAGAATCTTACGCCATCAATAATATTAGGATAGGACTTTTTAGAAAAGTATGGCGTCATTATGAATTACAAGACAGGAATGTGTAATTCGTTCGAACTAGGTCAGTTCAAGTTCGAACTACATAGTTTTAGTGCTGATGAAGTAGCAAATAACTATATGAGAAGACCGACGTTAAAAGAGTTAGAAGCGGAAGTGAGGCAAGAGGAAATACCGCTGTCTACAACGTCGGCAGGAAAATTAGAAGGTACTATAGATGCTTTAAGTAAATACCATGGACAGACCAAGTTTAGTAAACCCAGGCACGTATGGTGTTCGTGTCCAACATGCGAGTTCCCAGTGACTAGAGCGAGTCCATCTACAGATAGCTGCTACATATCAGAAGAAGAAGTACATAGGAAAGTACCGATGGACGAAATACCAGAGGAGAAACGCGAGCAGAAGCTGCCGCGAACTAGTCACGAAAGGCTTAGTAATAGACCGAGATTAGAGCGCTTCAGGAAACAAGAGGATAGGGAACGCATGAAGAATAACATGAGGTATGTTAACTCGGCGGAATTTGCAGACGATATGGAAGAATTGCACCGCGATTACGAAAGGGAATCAAGAGCAAGGGGATTACACAAGGCTAACAAAGAAAGGCCACCAAAAGAAGACACTTGGAGAACTTTGTCACCCAGGGGGAGGGACAGGATGTCAGACAAACCATGGAGAGGTATAGCCGGACGGGCCAACCATATAAAAGCAGCTAGGCAAGGCGCTAGTAAGTTAGTACGAGCCTCAGGATCGCGCCGAGAACAAGTAGGAGCAGTCATGGGAGCAGCTCAAGCCAAGACAGACCCACCCAGAAGGGAAGCGTGCCAAGAAGAAGACACCCAGAGACAAGAACTGACCAGAAGGACACGGGACAGGTCAATTGGACGCAAGGCTAAGGCGGATCGAGAAAGTGGTTTGGTACCACCATCAAAATACTTGTTCATAGTACACGGAGGAGTAGGGCATCATGCAAAGATTAAGCAGTACAGGGGGGAAACCAGGAGCATACGTAGAACCGAAGTCGGGGGACCTCGGGAGAAGAACTGTCATGTACCAATAAGAGACAGATTCTACGTAGTGGACGGGACCAGGAGACTAGGAGTCTTCTACATTAGAGGATCGATTGAAGAAGGATTCGACCCGGAGTTAGCAGCTGAGTTCGTGTGCTGTTATTATTCAAACAAGAGAATAAGAGAATTGTGTCCCGAGGAGAGATTTGGAAATTTAGAATCAGGGGCTATAGCAGATTATTGTGCGCTAAAATGGAGAGGAAACCATAGCCCCAACCTGGTTTATGCAATCGAGTGTCAGCACCCAGAGGGGGGTGTTTGCAGGTACTGCGGCATACATCATGTTTGGGATGCGGTATGCAGAATCAAGGCTCTGGAACCAGAAAGAATAAGACACGATTACAAGAAGTATCTGGACAGAAACGAAATTATCAAAGGAACCGTATTTCGTAGCCAGAGGCAGAAGAGAAACGCATGGAGAAGAGAAAGCCCTCAGGTCGAATGCCGAATAAAAAGTGCTAGGAGCACTCAAGCTTTGACCGTGTACAGTAAAGAAAATCGGAAATTTTCAAGACCCAGCAGTCAAGAGGACAGGGAATCTCTAAAAGAAAATTCAAACACAAGAAGAGGAACTTCACGAGTCGAGAGGAGCATGTTTTCCATATTTAATCTGATATTAATTACCATGTTCACGCTGATACTTTTTCAGGGAAAAACTCAAGCAAGCTGGTGGGGGAAAATTTTCGGAGGCGGAAATAGTGGACCAAGCGGAGCAGGACGAATCGCAGCTTCATCATCTGGATCGCGTATAGGAGGATACGGAATACCAGCAGGACCCCCAGGCTATGGACAGCCTTTAGGACCAGCAGGATATGGAGCACTGCCACCCGGAAACGTAAACATAGCAAGACCATATAGTCCATCGGCGGTAGGAGCTGCCAATTCGGTTTACGCAAGACCAGGAGTGGGAGGAAATCCATTCCTTACACCCGGTAGAGTAGTTCCGGATCCAATATTTAGCATACCACCAGGGTCCAGGGGTATGCAGAGTCAGATGACGGGGTCATCACCGGGAGCAGGGAGCATGGCCAGTGGGGCTTCGGAAACAGCGTTGGGAAAGACATGGAAAGTAGCCAAGTCGGTGCTACCTAATGGAAAGGACGTGAAGCGGGCAATGGTCTTCGGGGGAGGCCTAGTAGGAGTAAATACTGCCCAGCATCTTATCAATGGAGAAATAGATAAGAGCAAGTTTGAAGAAATGCACAAGAAACAATTGGAGTGGGAAGGAGAACAAGCCAGTGCATTAAAACAAGAGATGGAGCCATACGAATCCGGACCGGGTTCAGGAGGATATCACCCAGACGAGAAATTGCGTGCAATATTGGACAAGGAGGTACCATCAAATCGTGCCGCGAGGGATCAAGGGTACAGTGGCAGTGAAGACGATGACGAGCCGCTACGGTTGCAGATAGTACCAGCATGGCTGCCACATGCCATTCGGGAGGCGAATGAAACCCACTTCAACGGGACTTTAAGGAGACAGTATCAAAGAAACAATCAAGATCAAGGACAGAATCAAGATCAAGGAAGGCGATCCGAAGCGTTGGTGAACGGGGGAATAATACACGGGACCTATAACGGAGGAAGCTATTTAATAACACTTGGAGTGTCGGGAGTAGTATTTGTAGTCATACTAATAGCTATTATGGGAGTATTTTATATGTATTTTTCACACAGAACGCAAACAATTAGGGAGAAAGTGGAACTCAAGAGGAGTCAATGGAGAAATCGGAGCCAACAGATGACTGGATACTCACCACTCAGTCAGGAGAAAGCAGAACCAAAGGACCTTATGGGAAGCAGGATACCTTCTCGGGGAGAAGATGTGACTGGGAGCAAGAACGAGAAGCTGGTCGGGGTATCGTCATCAGAACGAGATATACTGGAGAAAGTCAAGAACGAATTTGAGGAACAATTCGATGTCTATACTCAGCAGAGGATGCAGGAGCGGAAGGCTAAAATGATGGCGCTTGGAACGTTGACATCATTTCATGGTCGGGGACTGTGCGCTGCAGAAGAAAAGGGGAGCCCAGCAGCAATTGGATGGACGACTGCGGATGAAGAAGAGAGTCCGGCAGCACAAGTAACGATAACTGCGGATGAAGATGGCCCAGCAGTTGGAGATGGCAAATGATCTCGGAGAGACAAGACTGAAGAAGCACTACCAGACGTTCGGGACGATTTGGCGATTTAATTAATTTGGAAAATTTTTTTTTGCTTCGCGATGTTTCAGTCTAAATTATTTTTCTAATACATGTACTCATTCAGAATTAATAGTTAGGGAACTATTTTATACAATAATCATATATTTTGGATATATATTTACCTGTTATAGTTTTGGAAACTATTCCTCATTTATGTGATAATTTTGGTAATTTTTTTTTAGTAGGGGGCTACTAAATTGGGGACAATTTATTTTGTAACAGAGGGGATTGTTGTATAGTGCGGAGGCACGGGCATGTAGTTAGTTTTGATACTTCAAAATGTATGAATGAGATTAGAGTTGCAGTTTGGTATGAATGTCATGGCACAGCGAATATTTGGGAATGACTCAGCTGGCATGAATTCTGTGACCTTCCATCAGCGGATGTGTCGAAGGACGAGGTCCTAGTTTTACAATTCGAAACGTATTTTTAAGTAAAACAAAAGTTGTAATTTGAGCGAAAGCGACTAACCGATAGTCACTTCTCTACACACTTCCAAACCTACAAGTTGTACTTTGTAAACTCTATCAGTGAACCAATAAATTGTGAATTCGTTACTTGTTATCTAACTTCGGCGTTGGTCTCTCACTCATTATCACACATCAAATCGTTGCACTTTTGACTTGTATACTAAGAGCATCCACCGATTATAACGTTATGAATTACGGTCGTCAAATTTGTTTACTAAATTTGTTTATCAGTATCGACTGTAGTAAAGCATTGCACTGATGATGAGCGACAAAATATTTTTGTTAGTATCAAAAGTTAGAAGTTGACAAAAAAAAATATATTAAAGTTGAGAAACAAAAAAAATAGATTGTTGCTGATAATCTACAAATTATTATCAACAACAAAGTTGATGCAGAGAGAGAAAGTAAATTTTTTTATTTACAACTGGCGTTACAATAACGCTTGCCATAAAGACACAGTAAGAACATACAAGAATTTTAAGAAGTTACAACGGTTATATGAGTTTAGGATTTGTTTTTACATAATAATTTTCCAGCTAACTATTAGATAAGTTCATATTATATAGATGGTTATGAGCTATACGGCATGAACCCCGAATGGTTGCAATGACAATTTCTTCGATTATTTTTGACGGAAGCCGCATCTCTTTTCGGAATGATTCGAAGAAGGCAGGAATAGTGCCACGAGCTCCAACTAGTAAACCTATAACCTCTAATTTCTTAAGTTGGTATTTTTCCAGGAAGTAAGGGATACAAGGATTGTAGTGAGCTTGTTTTTCAACGTTTACATCTTCTGCTTGGCCAGAATGCTGTTCCATGCGAATAGTGGGATCCAGAATATATCCCGACTTTGACTCTGTTCGCCAACATATTATATCCACTCGTTTAGAGGCACCGTCAGATACTTCCTCGAAGACATTCCAGTCCAATGTTTTCAGATGTTTAGCGATAATTGACCTTACTTCGTGATGCCTGCTGTTTCTTAGTAAGCTTCCAACGTGACATTTTCCTAGAACATGAGCGAGGGTTTCTTTCTCTACAACAGTCAATACAATCTCACAGTCACACTATGGTAACAGTAAGTAGAGTCAGATTTAGTGGCAAACTACAGTGTAATATACAGTTACAGGACTTACAGCATTAAAATAAACATTATAACATCTCCAACTCACAACTCCATTTCACACAACTGGCACTGGCAGTGGCAGTGTCGGTGGGAGTTTCGATGTCATCTTTTTTACTCTCAAAGCAGTTCTTTCTTTTGCAACATAACCTGCAATATTTTTCGTTGTTTGTCAACTCTCAACTTTAATATCATTTTATTTCTTTGTCAACTTCTGACTTTTGAATATTATTATTATGTCGATGGTCAGTGCTACAATGCATTACTATAGGCAATACTCATAGGCAATACTCATAGTGGGAGCAATTTTTATTAATACTTCGATCAACCACTCAGTTTTTTTATTTTTCACTTTGATTTTCCTCTTTTCATACCTTTTACGTTGGCTACATATTAGTTGTTCGCCATACAGCACAGTAAAGCCCACAGAAGAACTGGATCTCACTACAAACTAAAGCCGAAAACGTCTTAATTGGCAAGTATTATTGTGTTAAATAGGTAGTAGGTATGTGCCATTAAACTGAGGCCACAGCTAAAGACATATTCGACTACAAACTAAAGCCTACAGCAAAAAACAAACCCTTAATAGTTAATCATTATTTCGTGAAATACGTAGTAGGTATGTTCCTTTATAAATTCTGAGTTGGAACTGTGCACAGTGTGCACTGCTAATTTTAAGTGTAACATTGTTCAGAAATGTAAAAATCAACAGTAAGTAGGCACACATGTACCTCCATAAATTATGATCTTCAACTAATTACACAATTACTGATTTTTACATGTACTGGATTATGTAGAACTTATAAATTAGTAGTACATAGTTTCAACTCAGAATTTTTGAAGGAACATACCTACTAGCATATGAGCATTTTTAATTTTTTGGTATGTAGGGATGTTCATCTCCTGCCTTTACATACGGTGTAAACTTCATAACCAGGGTATTGCTATTTTAACCCCCACAACCCCCATAACCCCCCTATGATTTCAAGCCTACAACGGTCCACACAACAACCCCCATAACCCCCCTCGTATAATCATTAATTAACAACAACCCCCCACAATTATTTATCGTAATTAGGCACTAGAACGAATTTACAGATTAAAAGTGACTTAAATTCCAGTAATTACATTCCAGAAACATTAAAATGTCAGATTCACAAATATTTAGTTTTCGCAGTCTGAATTCTGAATCTGTTCTGGCAATTATTCCATTTTAAATCCAAGAAATTTACGCGCACATGCCATAGAATGTCAACCATCGATCACAATAACAATGAACTCTCACTTCACTTTACTTCAGTTCTCTGCCAAAAGTGCCAAAAGACCGAAGACGAGACCGAGACCGAGACACGAGATGAGGAATTATTAGGAAGAGGAGACTACACACAGACCGACCATCGAATCAAATACTTCGATATTCAATAGTCGAATTCTAAAGTGATTGATTTATAACAATATCTGAAAGTCAGTAGGAGAGGTGCTTTACTGTGATAACTCAGCTACTTTGGCACTGCAAAGTACTAACAAGCGATTATTGGAAGGTGTAAAGTACTTGAAACGACTTGGCATAGGGTGTCGTGTGTGTAAAAAGTATAATTTGTGGGTGTAGATGCCACATAATAGGGGGGTTGTTGGTGTAGAGTCCATATTTTAGGGTTATGCCCATAAAATAATAACCCACATAACCCCCGTATGGGTTTTGAGCTTTCACAATAAACCACACTACAACCCCCATGACCCCCCTCCCGAAATAGCGTACTTATCAATTTCGAAACATAAAACACCCACAACCCCCCACATTTACATACTCTACACCCAATTATGTTGAGCTACGAGCATAAAACACCCACAACCCCCCACATTTACGTACTTTACACCCAATTATGTTGAGCCACGAGCATAAAACACCCACAACCCCCTATATTTACGTACTCTACACCCAATTATGTTGAGCTACGAGCATAAAACACCCACAACCCCCCACATTTACATACTCTACACCCAATTCTGTTGAGCTACGAGCATAAAACACCCACAACCCCCCACATTTACGTACTCTACACCCAATTATGTTGAGCTACGAGCATAAAACACCCACAACCACCCTAAAATATGGCCTCTGCACCAACAACCCGCCTAAAATATGGACTCTACACCAACAACCCCCCTATTATGTGGCATCTACACCCACAAATTATACTTTTTACACACACGACACCCTATGCCAAGTCGTTTCAAGTACTTTACACCTTCCAATAATCGCTTGTTAGTACTTTGCAGTGCCAAAGTAGCTGAGTTATCACAGTAAAGCACCTCTCCTACTGACTTTTAGATATTGTTATAAATTCTACTTCACTCGACTCGTCCTTGTAATAACTAATCGTATACGCTCGCGTATCACTATGACTACCACACTAATCCAAAGCTAAAAAACAAACAAAACAATCCAGGCTACTTACTAGCCTTCTCGTTATGTTGACTTTCATTATTCAATCGTGTGTCGCCGATGATTGACGTATGAAAATTTTGTAGTGAAAATTTTCGTTTTCCACACCTATTGAGAAATTTAATTCCTGTTCTTTCGACTAGGGCTTTTCTTATCAACAGGTTCCTAGATACTTGCTGGAAACTTACCGGAACTGAGGATTACGGTTTCTTACATTTATATTTGTTTTTTAAAAAACTTTTCTGTACCTTTAATAATGAATATTGTTTAATAAAAATTCAGGGTGGATTTTTTCAGAGGAAAATTGGAGGGTGTCAATTTTTTGCTCTGGTATTAGTTTTTTAATATGTTTTTTCCTTTTCTGATTTTATAAAATTAACAGAGAATGAGAAGTTTGAGCCGAGAATCGTCTGAATTTTCTTCAGAACGAAGTCGATCCCGGGTTCGAGAAAAGAGAACTCGAGATGGCCATCGGCATCGACACAGGACAAGGGATGAAGTGCGTTCACTTAAGAGGCAGGTTGAACAACTAATGCAGGTTGTAAACCGTAACCGCTCTCGGTCCCGGTCGACTCAGCGTCACCGAACGACATCCTCAAGCTCGGTCTTAAGCAATAGGTCTCCACCGAGATCATCTCGTACTCCCACCAAAACACCGAACCAAAAGGTGGGTGGCACTGGCACGTCCTTTAGGGACCATGATGCGGGTACACTGGATGACGATGTCTTGAGTATTCACCCAACCGAGGATGACGACAGTCTGGATTTCTTGGGAAAAGCTGATGAGCCCGAAGCTCAATTCAGTAATCCTTTAAACTCGGGGGTGGCTGAACGCTGGAATTTAATGGCTACTAAAGGAATTGGAGAAACACAGAAAAAGGAGTTACTCAAGCTCTTTTCTCTACCCTCAAACAGTACACTGATCGGGGCGCCGGAACTAAACGGTGAAATTGAGGCGGCCTTGGCTCCCTTTGTGGTTAGTCGAGATAAACATTTTTCGAACTGGCAGAAACAAATCGGAGGGGGCCTAGCCGAAATTGGACGAACCATTTCAGGTCTACTAGAGCTCAAGAAGACTGGAACAACGGAGACGGACGTAAAACAGTCAATGGCTCACTCCTGTTCTGCAGCTCAAATATTACTGGACTTACAATTTCAGATCAGCTCACATAGGAAACAACTAATTATTTCCTCCAACCTTACACCGGAAGTAAAAAAGGTGGCTGAATCTTCAATTTCCGATTCAACACTTTTTGGGCTGGACTTTCAAAATAAATTAAAATCCCAAACCGAGATTACCAAGTTCTCTAAGTCAGTGACTTCAAAACCGCCAACTAAGAAGTCTCCTCATTCTTCGTTTAGAAAGAGCAAACCAGCTCCGGCTGGGAGGGGTACGTACAAGAATTTAAACTGGAAACGCCCGCCACCGACCTTCTCGAAGAAGACCAAGGTGAGCGGGCGCCCCCAACAATCGTCCAGCCGTTACCATCGCCATTAAACGACAAGGTAATACCACACGGTGGTCGTTTAAAACATTTTTTGGTGCAATGGCAATCTATTACTGATGACCCTTATGTACTACAGGCTATTAAAGGCTTCAGAATTCCCTTCCACACGGTCCCTCGTCAGAATAAATTGCCTCAACAACGTAAGCTGAGTTCTGACGAGAGGGTCACTGTAAACAATGAAATTAAGCGACTATTAGACATGCAGGCTATTTCCCCATGTTCACCCATTCAGGGTCAATTTATTTCATCCACGTTTACAGTCCCAAAAGCTTCTGGTGGTCATAGATTTATCCTAAACCTATCAAAATTGAATAAATTTATTGAGTGCACTCACTTTAAATTAGAGGACTATCGAACGGTACGAAAACTTATAACCAGGGATTGTTTTATGTCCTCAATTGACTTAAAGGATGCATATCTACTTATTCCCATTCACGATGAGCATAAAAAATTTCTACGGTTCGAATGGGACAATCAATTATACGAGTATAATTGTTTACCTTTTGGACTAAATGTAGCACCACGATTGTTCACCAAGGTCATGAGACCGGTTGTGACACTTCTACGAAGTAAGGGACACGAGTCTTCAATTTACTTGGATGACATATTATGCATTGGAAGGAAACGTATAATGGCAACGGGTAATGTCAGTGAAACATTAAAATAACTTGTTTCATTAGGATTCGTTATTAATGACGAAAAGTCGCAATTAATTCCAAGGCAACGTATTCAGTATCTTGGGTTTATTTTTGATTCTTCAAACATGACATTGTCTCTGCCGGAACAAAAAAGGAAGAAAGTGATTAATTTATGCACTAGGATGATGAGTAGAAAAGAAACAACTGTACGGCAGTTATCACAATTAATTGGCTTCTTAATTTCTACCTGTCCAGCTGTGCCATATGGAATTTTATATACTAAGAGACTAGAGCGAGTAAAATATCTAGCACTTGTAAAAAATATGAATAATTTTGAAACAAGGTTAAATATATGCAATATAATATGTGAGGAACTGCACTGGTGGACGGCGGCTAAACGGTCAATGCCACAAGCAATTAGAACAGATAGGTTTGAGATGGAAATCAACACTGACGCGTCCAAGTCTGGCTGGGGCGCAGCTTGTAACGGAGTCCGCACCAGAGGAGTGTGGACGCAGAAGGAGAGCACGGAAAGTATTAACTATTTAGAACTAATGGGAGCGTACTATGGCCTTAGATCATTCATCACGGGACAGAAGTATAGGCAGGTTCTATTAAGAATAGACAATAAGACAGCTATCGCATACATTAATAAAATGGGAGGCGTTCAGTTCCCTAAGCTGGCTAATATAGCTCGTATGATATGGCAATACTGTGAGGAATGTGAGTTATGGATACATGCTACTTACATTCCATCAAAGGAGAACATTGAGGCGGATTTCGAGTCTCGGGTCCAGGAGCACGAGACCGAGTGGATGCTGGATCGAAGGGTAGTAAGGCAATGCTTAACTGACCTAAATTATTTGGCTAAGGTGGATTTATTTGCATCATACCAAAATTTCCAACTACAAAAATACGTCTCATGGAAACCGGACCCCTTTGCGTGGAAAGTGGATGCATTCACTTTTTCCTGGAAAGGGTTAAAATTATATGGTTTTCCACCTTTTGCACTTATTCCACGAGTGCTCAAAAAGATAATAGACGATGAAGCTGAGGGTGTTATAATAGTACCTCGCTGGCAGGGACAACCATGGTATCCTTTATTTAACCAGCTAGTAATTAAGGAGGTAATTATTCCGGCTTCGAATAATCTTCTATCTTTCTGTGGCAGGCTACACCCAATGAATGGCCACCTTATTCTAGTGGCAGGGAATTTATCAGGAAGGGTCTGGAACGAAAGAAGGTCCCGCCACCCACAATAGACATCATTCTGGATTCCCTTTCCGATAACACGTGGAGGCAGTATAATACTTATTTAAAGTCATGGCATTCATTATGTACCGAGGGAAACCAGGACCCATACAGGGTTAACGTTGAAAAATTACTCAAGTTTTTACAATACTTGTTTGGAAGAGGGCTGGGATATAATAGTTTGAACTGTAGCAGATCTGCAATTGCGCTCATTACATGCGACGATGACACTCCTATAGGTGAGCATCCATTAATCTCAAGGTTTATGAGGGGAATTGGGAAAACTCGACCTCCAGCTCCCAGGTACAACAACACGTGGGACCCCGCCTCAGTACTTTCCTATATTAAAACATTGGAACCATTGGAATCTTTGTCACTACAACAGCTTACATACAAGACTGTAGGACTTATTAGCCTAGCAACGGCACACAGAGTTCAAACGTTATCGATAATTAACGTAAGCAACATACGAGAGAAGGATACTGGTATAGAGATTTTAATTAGTGCCCCAATTAAAACCACCAAGCCGGGGAAACATCAACCATGCCTGTTTTTACCGAAATTTACAGAGACACCTGAGCTGTGTGCCTGCAGGGCACTGTCATCCTATTTAAATACAACTCAGGAGTTTAGGTCCGGCAATCACCAGCTGTTCTTGAGTTTGTCTTCCCCACACACCCCCGTGTCATCTCAAACGATTAGTCGTTGGATTAAGGATCTGTTAGATAAGAGTGGCATTGATATTAATTTATTTTCCTCACACAGCACTCGTCATGCATCAACGTCCGCGGCAGCTAGAGGGGGAGTATCAATCGACAAAATTCGGGATAGAGCTGGATGGACACAGACATCATCAACATTCGCTAATTTCTACAACCGGCCGTTAATACACGAGGATACCTTTGCAAGATCCGTGTTTCAGTTATAATAATTATTAAATCACTGTTACTCTAATTAATACTATGTTCATTGTATTCACTTTACTGTTCAATATAAAAATGTTTTTAAATCTGTGTATCGACAAAAACATTTTATTACACGGTGAATCATCGGATCTTTTGCAGTCTAGGCTTTAAACAACATACGATTAGTTATTACAAGGACGAGTCGAGTGAAGTAGAATTATAAGATTAAAAGAACTTACGTGATTTTCAATCTTAATTCTACGAATGAAGACTCGTCCGAAGTAATAACTTTCCCACCCTTCCCATCTTTCTATAGTGTTTAATTAATATTAGAAAGATTATCCCAATAGATGCAAAAGACGATCTTTAAAATAATGAAAGTCAACATAACGAGAAGGCTAGTAAGTAGCCTGGATTGTTTTGTTTGTTTTTTAGCTTTGGATTAGTGTGGTAGTCATAGTGATACGCGAGCGTATACGATTAGTTATTACTTCGGACGAGTCTTCATTCGTAGAATTAAGATTGAAAATCACGTAAGTTCTTTTAATCTTATAATCAATCACTTTAGAATTCGACTATTGAATATCGAAGTATTTGATTCGATGGTCGGTCTGTGTGTAGTCTCCTCTTCCTAATAATTCCTCATCTCGTGTCTCGGTCTCGGTCTCGTCTTCGGTCTTTTGGCACTTTTGGCAGAGAACTGAAGTAAAGTGAAGTGAGAGTTCATTGTTATTGTGATCGATGGTTGACATTCTATGGCATGTGCGCGTAAATTTCTTGGATTTAAAATGGAATAATTGCCAGAACAGATTCAGAATTCAGACTGCGAAAACTAAATATTTGTGAATCTGACATTTTAATGTTTCTGGAATGTAATTACTGGAATTTAAGTCACTTTTAATCTGTAAATTCGTTCTAGTGCCTAATTACGATAAATAATTGTGGGGGGTTGTTGTTAATTAATGATTATACGAGGGGGGTTATGGGGGTTGTTGTGTGGACCGTTGTAGGCTTGAAATCATAGGGGGGTTATGGGGGTTGTGGGGGTTGAAATAGCAATACCCTCATAACCATTAGTTCTTTTCAGAGCTAAAAATTTCTGTGTCTTTAATAAAATTTGGTATTTGCTTTTACACATCCTTAACTTACTGGCATCGTTATAAAACTATTTTACTTATGTGCTACGGGTTGTAAGTCATTTGTCAGTGAGATTAAAATATTCTATCATATTACTATTATAACTAATGGAGGTCGTGGTCGTTGTTTACTTTGAATGTCCGCTAAGGCTATAACAACAACAAATGTGCAGTGTGAGAGTGCATTGTCAGGTCAGTGTTAGTTATTGATGAAAGTTTGATTTTCTTCTTTTCATACTTTTTAAGTTGGCTACATATTAGTTGTTCGCCGTATTTCACAGTATAGCCCACAGAAGAACTGGATCTCACTACAAGCTGAGGCTGAAAACGTCTTAATTGGCAATTATTATTTTGTTGAATAAGTAGTAGGTATGTCTCATTAACTCAGGCCACAGCCAAACGACACACTAACGCCTACAGCTAAAAAAACTTCTAATAGTTAATTATTAATTTGTGAAATACGTAGGTTTCTTCGTTTATAAATTCTGTTGAAACTGTGTACTACTATTTTTCAACTTTAACATCAATTAGAATTTAGGCCAGTCGCCAGCGACTGCGTTCGTGTTGTATGGGCTGGCTCGGTGTGTGGAACTGCGCAGAGTTATTCTAAATTTTGTTGAGCCACGAGCATAAAACACCCACAACCCCCTATATTTACGTACTCTACACCCAATTATGTTGAGCTACGAGCATAAAACACCCACAACCCCCCACATTTACATACTCTACACCCAATTCTGTTGAGCTACGAGCATAAAACACCCACAACCCCCCACATTTACGTACTCTACACCCAATTATGTTGAGCTACGAGCATAAAACACCTACAACCACCCTAAAATATGGCCTCTGCACCAACAACCCGCCTAAAATATGGACTCTACACCAACAACCCCCCTATTATGTGGCATCTACACCCACAAATTATACTTTTTACACACACGACACCCTATGCCAAGTCGTTTCAAGTACTTTACACCTTCCAATAATCGCTTGTTAGTACTTTGCAGTGCCAAAGTAGCTGAGTTATCACAGTAAAGCACCTCTCCTACTGACTTTTAGATATTGTTATAAATTCTACTTCACTCGACTCGTCCTTGTAATAACTAATCGTATACGCTCGCGTATCACTATGACTACCACACTAATCCAAAGCTAAAAAACAAACAAAACAATCCAGGCTACTTACTAGCCTTCTCGTTATGTTGACTTTCATTATTCAATCGTGTGTCGCCGATGATTGACGTATGAAAATTTTGTAGTGAAAATTTTCGTTTTCCACACCTATTGAGAAATTTAATTCCTGTTCTTTCGACTAGGGCTTTTCTTATCAACAGGTTCCTAGATACTTGCTGGAAACTTACCGGAACTGAGGATTACGGTTTCTTACATTTATATTTGTTTTTTAAAAAACTTTTCTGTACCTTTAATAATGAATATTGTTTAATAAAAATTCAGGGTGGATTTTTTCAGAGGAAAATTGGAGGGTGTCAATTTTTTGCTCTGGTATTAGTTTTTTAATATGTTTTTTCCTTTTCTGATTTTATAAAATTAACAGAGAATGAGAAGTTTGAGCCGAGAATCGTCTGAATTTTCTTCAGAACGAAGTCGATCCCGGGTTCGAGAAAAGAGAACTCGAGATGGCCATCGGCATCGACACAGGACAAGGGATGAAGTGCGTTCACTTAAGAGGCAGGTTGAACAACTAATGCAGGTTGTAAACCGTAACCGCTCTCGGTCCCGGTCGACTCAGCGTCACCGAACGACATCCTCAAGCTCGGTCTTAAGCAATAGGTCTCCACCGAGATCATCTCGTACTCCCACCAAAACACCGAACCAAAAGGTGGGTGGCACTGGCACGTCCTTTAGGGACCATGATGCGGGTACACTGGATGACGATGTCTTGAGTATTCACCCAACCGAGGATGACGACAGTCTGGATTTCTTGGGAAAAGCTGATGAGCCCGAAGCTCAATTCAGTAATCCTTTAAACTCGGGGGTGGCTGAACGCTGGAATTTAATGGCTACTAAAGGAATTGGAGAAACACAGAAAAAGGAGTTACTCAAGCTCTTTTCTCTACCCTCAAACAGTACACTGATCGGGGCGCCGGAACTAAACGGTGAAATTGAGGCGGCCTTGGCTCCCTTTGTGGTTAGTCGAGATAAACATTTTTCGAACTGGCAGAAACAAATCGGAGGGGGCCTAGCCGAAATTGGACGAACCATTTCAGGTCTACTAGAGCTCAAGAAGACTGGAACAACGGAGACGGACGTAAAACAGTCAATGGCTCACTCCTGTTCTGCAGCTCAAATATTACTGGACTTACAATTTCAGATCAGCTCACATAGGAAACAACTAATTATTTCCTCCAACCTTACACCGGAAGTAAAAAAGGTGGCTGAATCTTCAATTTCCGATTCAACACTTTTTGGGCTGGACTTTCAAAATAAATTAAAATCCCAAACCGAGATTACCAAGTTCTCTAAGTCAGTGACTTCAAAACCGCCAACTAAGAAGTCTCCTCATTCTTCGTTTAGAAAGAGCAAACCAGCTCCGGCTGGGAGGGGTACGTACAAGAATTTAAACTGGAAACGCCCGCCACCGACCTTCTCGAAGAAGACCAAGGTGAGCGGGCGCCCCCAACAATCGTCCAGCCGTTACCATCGCCATTAAACGACAAGGTAATACCACACGGTGGTCGTTTAAAACATTTTTTGGTGCAATGGCAATCTATTACTGATGACCCTTATGTACTACAGGCTATTAAAGGCTTCAGAATTCCCTTCCACACGGTCCCTCGTCAGAATAAATTGCCTCAACAACGTAAGCTGAGTTCTGACGAGAGGGTCACTGTAAACAATGAAATTAAGCGACTATTAGACATGCAGGCTATTTCCCCATGTTCACCCATTCAGGGTCAATTTATTTCATCCACGTTTACAGTCCCAAAAGCTTCTGGTGGTCATAGATTTATCCTAAACCTATCAAAATTGAATAAATTTATTGAGTGCACTCACTTTAAATTAGAGGACTATCGAACGGTACGAAAACTTATAACCAGGGATTGTTTTATGTCCTCAATTGACTTAAAGGATGCATATCTACTTATTCCCATTCACGATGAGCATAAAAAATTTCTACGGTTCGAATGGGACAATCAATTATACGAGTATAATTGTTTACCTTTTGGACTAAATGTAGCACCACGATTGTTCACCAAGGTCATGAGACCGGTTGTGACACTTCTACGAAGTAAGGGACACGAGTCTTCAATTTACTTGGATGACATATTATGCATTGGAAGGAAACGTATAATGGCAACGGGTAATGTCAGTGAAACATTAAAATAACTTGTTTCATTAGGATTCGTTATTAATGACGAAAAGTCGCAATTAATTCCAAGGCAACGTATTCAGTATCTTGGGTTTATTTTTGATTCTTCAAACATGACATTGTCTCTGCCGGAACAAAAAAGGAAGAAAGTGATTAATTTATGCACTAGGATGATGAGTAGAAAAGAAACAACTGTACGGCAGTTATCACAATTAATTGGCTTCTTAATTTCTACCTGTCCAGCTGTGCCATATGGAATTTTATATACTAAGAGACTAGAGCGAGTAAAATATCTAGCACTTGTAAAAAATATGAATAATTTTGAAACAAGGTTAAATATATGCAATATAATATGTGAGGAACTGCACTGGTGGACGGCGGCTAAACGGTCAATGCCACAAGCAATTAGAACAGATAGGTTTGAGATGGAAATCAACACTGACGCGTCCAAGTCTGGCTGGGGCGCAGCTTGTAACGGAGTCCGCACCAGAGGAGTGTGGACGCAGAAGGAGAGCACGGAAAGTATTAACTATTTAGAACTAATGGGAGCGTACTATGGCCTTAGATCATTCATCACGGGACAGAAGTATAGGCAGGTTCTATTAAGAATAGACAATAAGACAGCTATCGCATACATTAATAAAATGGGAGGCGTTCAGTTCCCTAAGCTGGCTAATATAGCTCGTATGATATGGCAATACTGTGAGGAATGTGAGTTATGGATACATGCTACTTACATTCCATCAAAGGAGAACATTGAGGCGGATTTCGAGTCTCGGGTCCAGGAGCACGAGACCGAGTGGATGCTGGATCGAAGGGTAGTAAGGCAATGCTTAACTGACCTAAATTATTTGGCTAAGGTGGATTTATTTGCATCATACCAAAATTTCCAACTACAAAAATACGTCTCATGGAAACCGGACCCCTTTGCGTGGAAAGTGGATGCATTCACTTTTTCCTGGAAAGGGTTAAAATTATATGGTTTTCCACCTTTTGCACTTATTCCACGAGTGCTCAAAAAGATAATAGACGATGAAGCTGAGGGTGTTATAATAGTACCTCGCTGGCAGGGACAACCATGGTATCCTTTATTTAACCAGCTAGTAATTAAGGAGGTAATTATTCCGGCTTCGAATAATCTTCTATCTTTCTGTGGCAGGCTACACCCAATGAATGGCCACCTTATTCTAGTGGCAGGGAATTTATCAGGAAGGGTCTGGAACGAAAGAAGGTCCCGCCACCCACAATAGACATCATTCTGGATTCCCTTTCCGATAACACGTGGAGGCAGTATAATACTTATTTAAAGTCATGGCATTCATTATGTACCGAGGGAAACCAGGACCCATACAGGGTTAACGTTGAAAAATTACTCAAGTTTTTACAATACTTGTTTGGAAGAGGGCTGGGATATAATAGTTTGAACTGTAGCAGATCTGCAATTGCGCTCATTACATGCGACGATGACACTCCTATAGGTGAGCATCCATTAATCTCAAGGTTTATGAGGGGAATTGGGAAAACTCGACCTCCAGCTCCCAGGTACAACAACACGTGGGACCCCGCCTCAGTACTTTCCTATATTAAAACATTGGAACCATTGGAATCTTTGTCACTACAACAGCTTACATACAAGACTGTAGGACTTATTAGCCTAGCAACGGCACACAGAGTTCAAACGTTATCGATAATTAACGTAAGCAACATACGAGAGAAGGATACTGGTATAGAGATTTTAATTAGTGCCCCAATTAAAACCACCAAGCCGGGGAAACATCAACCATGCCTGTTTTTACCGAAATTTACAGAGACACCTGAGCTGTGTGCCTGCAGGGCACTGTCATCCTATTTAAATACAACTCAGGAGTTTAGGTCCGGCAATCACCAGCTGTTCTTGAGTTTGTCTTCCCCACACACCCCCGTGTCATCTCAAACGATTAGTCGTTGGATTAAGGATCTGTTAGATAAGAGTGGCATTGATATTAATTTATTTTCCTCACACAGCACTCGTCATGCATCAACGTCCGCGGCAGCTAGAGGGGGAGTATCAATCGACAAAATTCGGGATAGAGCTGGATGGACACAGACATCATCAACATTCGCTAATTTCTACAACCGGCCGTTAATACACGAGGATACCTTTGCAAGATCCGTGTTTCAGTTATAATAATTATTAAATCACTGTTACTCTAATTAATACTATGTTCATTGTATTCACTTTACTGTTCAATATAAAAATGTTTTTAAATCTGTGTATCGACAAAAACATTTTATTACACGGTGAATCATCGGATCTTTTGCAGTCTAGGCTTTAAACAACATACGATTAGTTATTACAAGGACGAGTCGAGTGAAGTAGAATTATAAGATTAAAAGAACTTACGTGATTTTCAATCTTAATTCTACGAATGAAGACTCGTCCGAAGTAATAACTTTCCCACCCTTCCCATCTTTCTATAGTGTTTAATTAATATTAGAAAGATTATCCCAATAGATGCAAAAGACGATCTTTAAAATAATGAAAGTCAACATAACGAGAAGGCTAGTAAGTAGCCTGGATTGTTTTGTTTGTTTTTTAGCTTTGGATTAGTGTGGTAGTCATAGTGATACGCGAGCGTATACGATTAGTTATTACTTCGGACGAGTCTTCATTCGTAGAATTAAGATTGAAAATCACGTAAGTTCTTTTAATCTTATAATCAATCACTTTAGAATTCGACTATTGAATATCGAAGTATTTGATTCGATGGTCGGTCTGTGTGTAGTCTCCTCTTCCTAATAATTCCTCATCTCGTGTCTCGGTCTCGGTCTCGTCTTCGGTCTTTTGGCACTTTTGGCAGAGAACTGAAGTAAAGTGAAGTGAGAGTTCATTGTTATTGTGATCGATGGTTGACATTCTATGGCATGTGCGCGTAAATTTCTTGGATTTAAAATGGAATAATTGCCAGAACAGATTCAGAATTCAGACTGCGAAAACTAAATATTTGTGAATCTGACATTTTAATGTTTCTGGAATGTAATTACTGGAATTTAAGTCACTTTTAATCTGTAAATTCGTTCTAGTGCCTAATTACGATAAATAATTGTGGGGGGTTGTTGTTAATTAATGATTATACGAGGGGGGTTATGGGGGTTGTTGTGTGGACCGTTGTAGGCTTGAAATCATAGGGGGGTTATGGGGGTTGTGGGGGTTGAAATAGCAATACCCTCATAACCATTAGTTCTTTTCAGAGCTAAAAATTTCTGTGTCTTTAATAAAATTTGGTATTTGCTTTTACACATCCTTAACTTACTGGCATCGTTATAAAACTATTTTACTTATGTGCTACGGGTTGTAAGTCATTTGTCAGTGAGATTAAAATATTCTATCATATTACTATTATAACTAATGGAGGTCGTGGTCGTTGTTTACTTTGAATGTCCGCTAAGGCTATAACAACAACAAATGTGCAGTGTGAGAGTGCATTGTCAGGTCAGTGTTAGTTATTGATGAAAGTTTGATTTTCTTCTTTTCATACTTTTTAAGTTGGCTACATATTAGTTGTTCGCCGTATTTCACAGTATAGCCCACAGAAGAACTGGATCTCACTACAAGCTGAGGCTGAAAACGTCTTAATTGGCAATTATTATTTTGTTGAATAAGTAGTAGGTATGTCTCATTAACTCAGGCCACAGCCAAACGACACACTAAGACCTTGATTTCACTAGAAAAGTTAACCATTGTTAGCCTTAAGAAACACGCTTTCAGATTTAACAATGGTTAACTCTGAAAGCGTGTTTCTTAAGGCTAACAATGGTTAACTTTTCTAGTGAAATCAAGGTCTAACGCCTACAGCTAAAAAAACTTCTAATAGTTAATTATTAATTTGTGAAATACGTAGGTTTCTTCGTTTATAAATTCTGTTGAAACTGTGTACTACTATTTTTCAACTTTAACATCAATTAGAATTTAGGCCAGTCGCCAGCGACTGCGTTCGTGTTGTATGGGCTGGCTCGGTGTGTGGAACTGCGCAGAGTTATTCTAAATTTTGTTCCACACACCGAGCCAGTCCATACAACACGAACGCAGTCGCTGGCGAATGGCCTAAATTCTAGTAATGAATAAGTTACAAATTAATTGGGTGTTGCTGTATTAACCACCAATGAATTTTTTTTTCCTTTTTTAATTTTTTAAATATTTTTTAAACTTGTG
Source organism: Dicyrtomina minuta (assembly GCA_949802685.1). Classification (NCBI taxonomy): domain Eukaryota; kingdom Metazoa; phylum Arthropoda; class Collembola; order Symphypleona; family Dicyrtomidae; genus Dicyrtomina; species Dicyrtomina minuta. Next base: position 25,882,427 of record OX461812.1, on the reverse strand, counting down.
ATGGCAATTTCTGATTTTGCTAACCCATTTAATACTACTTGAAGTCTGTCTTTTCACCCGATTTTAGAAAAGTTTGAAGTTTTCTGAAAAATGTTATTTTCTGAAGGACCCATCAAAAAATTCAAAAAACTTCAAATTTACACAATTGAATGCTTAAAAATGTATTTAAATATGGCGTCCATTTATCATTAGCAACTTGATTTCCTCAAAAATTGCGGTAGCAAATTGAAGGGCACATTTTGGATTATGATTTACGTACCTCCATTTTTTTATGGTGTTTTCAGAAAGATGTAGGTTGGGTGTTTTCTCGTCGCCCGGTTGTGACCATTCGACCATTCCCTCGTTAGTTTGCAACTACACCAATACTTTCGACATTATGCTCTAAAACAATTTGAATGTTTTATTTCTCCCAAGCCGCCGAATCAATGGAAAATGACTATCCCTGGAGGCGTCAGTTTATTCCAGATGAGTGCAATAGTAAGCATAGGGGGTTTCTTTGATTACGTGTTGAGTCGTCGGATGTACAGTCGGGGGGGGGGGGGGGGGGTGTGACAAATGTACGAGGAAAATCCCGACGACTGTGTGCCCCCGACTCACCGTGTTCTTTGATGACTAATGCCCAACTTTGGGTTTTGGTATGTTAATAATTTGTACTTAGGGATCGTCCATAAATGATGTCATTGGTAGGGTCAGTGGCTCTAGTTGGGCATTGATGACATGTCATGCTATAAAGATAGCCGTTAAATGTTAAATTGATGACATGGGGAGTGGGTGGGTCCTTAAAGTGTGATAATTTGGGGGACCTCATTTATGGACCAACCGTCATGTTGTTTTTTTATAATGAGGAATAAATAATATTTGTATCATCACAGTTATTCGGAATATTCGGATTTTGGCTCTCTCTTAAATCTCGGAATGATGCAAAAGCCTGGAATAGCTGTGCCCCAACGCTGAGCGTGAATCATTGCCCCTACCAAATCCCGGAGCAGGCCTTCAAATGTCGAAATGCCCGGAGACAAATGGACTCATATATCCGCTCCCACGTTCAAAACTACAATCGCAAGGATCCATATCAGCTATATTCTTTGGCTATGATCGGCTCAACCCTCCTAATCTCCATCATTGTCTACATCATCTACTACCTCATCCCCTTCAACGGTCAACTCTGCTTGGCTAAAATTTTAAATATCTCCGCTTTCGCTTCCTACACAGCCGCCGCCGTCCTCATAGTCATCATGGTGCTCAACTACAATAAGCTGACGGGCCCGTACAGTGGCTCCGTCTGCTCCCTGGACACTACGCTGCCACAGCTGGATTTTGGGGATAAAATCCTCAACGTCTGCTTTCAGGATTTCCACATTTGTCAGAATGCAGTTTTGGACTTTTGTGGAGTGGCGCTGGACTGCATTGCAGCCTTATTTCATCTACTCGCATTCATCTCGGCCGTTTGGGACTGTCACACCCAGCTGGACGAACATGACTGGGGAACCATCGATGATCTCCCGGACAATCTGCTCAACATCCGGCCGGAGCCTCCGGTCTACATCATCGAGTCCGACAAGGAGATGGAAGAGAGGAAAAAGAGGGAGGAGCGTCGGGCGAAGGAGGAGCGGAAGAAGCGGGTCGCCTATGAGAAGGAGCGGGAGAAGGAGGAGCGGATCCGAGCCAATGAGGAGAAGAGGGTCCAGAAGGAGAAGGCCAAACAAATTGAGGTGGAATTTGCAAAGCGAGAAAAGTACGAGAATCAGCTGAAGCAAGAGGAGAAGAAGAAGAAGAAACTTGAGGAGAAAACCAAGGAGCAGGAGGAGAGGAAGCGACTGAAGGAGCTCGAGAAAAAGGAAAAGGAGGAGAGCCTTGCCCGGAGGCAGGAGAGGAAGCGAAACAAGAAAAATGGCGGACCCAAGAACTTGGACAAAACTAATAAAACGCCAAACAAGAATCCAGATCCAGACAAAGAAAAAGAGAATTCCAATGAGAAGAAAAGTGCGCCGAAGCTCATAGAAAATCAAGTTTCCCCCAAACCGGAGCCAAGGAGTGACAGCCAAGGTCAAGATGGCAACCCAATTTCTCAAGAAGCCCATCCACATCTAGATGACCCAACGCCAACGCCAACGGAGCCACAGAATCCCTTAGTAGGTCAACCGGCTCAACCTCAACCTCGTCATAGACATCACCGCCGTCATCATGGCCATCACGGTCCTAAGGACAGCAATGCTACCCCCGGAAAAGGGAGCGGCGGGAGTCAGGAAGAAGATCCCAATGATCCTAACCCCAATAGCACCAATGGTGTAGATCCAAATGATTTAAATACCAAACAAGGAAGTGACCCAGACCCAGGCGCAGACCCTATGCCGTCAAATGAAGGGCAAGGTGCTCCAGGGACAGAGACAGGCGGCGCCGTCCCTGACACTGACGGATTAAAAGATAATGAGCACAAACACCGACGTCATAAACGCCATAAAAAATAAAAGAATAGTTCCTATTTATGTACTGAAGCTGTTTTAATTTATTATTGAAAATATTTCAAAAAATAAATGTGCACTGCAGGCAGTTTATAATGAATAATGATGTTAAGTTACTAAACTTAAGTGTGTTCTTACAGTAATCGAATGTGGTCTAGGGAACTTTGACACACGTTCACTTACATTTAATCGCAAATGAAAAATTAATAAACAACTATTCAGTTATTTTGTTGAATAAAGACGTGAGCTTATTTTATTTCAAAAATTGTTCTACAAAACGAATATATTCTTGACGCTCTCAAACTCACCTTTATACGCCTGTACTAACTTTTTCTAGCGCAATCTCCACATTCCACATTCTCCACCATGACAATAATCAAAAGCTTTATATTGAGTGTATACCAATATTTTATTAATTGAAATTAAAACATTTTTAAAAAGTAAGTTAACTGCAAACTACACACTTAAAACGGCCTGCACTACACATCATTGATTCGAAATATTTCCATAGATAGACGACTTGTACAATCATCATGGAAGTTCCATCATACGAATTTGACACTATAATTGAGAAAAATGCTAGAAAAAAGTACTTGTGTAAAATGTGCCAGGAAGTTATTATTTTGGTAAGCTTGTATCCATTCCTTGCTGTACAAAAATGGCAGCTCATCCATGACATAATTTATGGGCGATCCCTAATATGATCCTAAATTTTGGCTTTTCATTCGCTTTTGATTATTGTCTCTCGCTCCACAGGCAACAAAAATAAACTGTAACCACCGGTTTTGTAAGTACTGCATTACGAAATGGATGGCGTACTTCAACGACTGTCCAGTCTGCAGTCAGAAAATTAGTCAAGTGGCCCCCCATCCCCGCACAGATAAATGGATCACACAACTATATGACTTAGCCACCCCAGACTACCGTCAAGACCGGGAAATGTGCATAAACTATAGAAAATTACAGCAATCAAAAATGGAGTTGGTTGGGGTTGAGGACGTGAGCTGCAATATCAGAATAAATCGTGAGCAACTTCTAGAAGAGTTCGGTCTTCAAAGTTCCGATTTAGCTGGTGGCGAGCATTATAAAGGTCCTTATGAAGCGGAAATTCGACTGTCCGGTGCCATTACTGTGAAGGATCAAAAGAGGGAGTTAGAACAGCCCAGTGTTCGATTCAACGTCGACGTGGGTCAAGAAGATAGTGGCGATAAAATCGAATTCCCGCCACCGGTTGCCCGACAAGACTCTGGCATGAAATCTCTTTATTTCCAGAAACATTACACAAGGAAAACAATCCCGTCTGTGAGTGAGCTCACTGAAATGTTTAATCGGCCTCATGACTTCTCTAAAGGGGTAACGCAATTATTCGGGGCAACATCTCCGACGTCATTTGCGGACACTGTGATACAACAAGGGAGCACTAAATACGACTGTCGCTTCACCGTCACTGAGCCTGACACGGATCATCCAATTCTGAGCCCAAGCCTTGAAACTGACACTAGAAACTCGAGAGAAACGCTCCTGGAGAAACCCGCACTTTCCTCACACGAGGAAAATACGACTAATACTGATCAAACTTATGCACTACACTACCCAGGCAACAGCCAGCCTTCGAGACTCCTCACGCTTGCGGAGTTGACCTGTCATGACGATTTGGTCATGGTCAATGATGATGACGACGAGGACCTGGAGGAACTGAGTGGAGGACATGGAACAACTGGAACAAATAAGGTGTCCAATAATCAAGGCGTGGGTGGGGGTGACACTATGCTGAGTGATCCAAGACTGGTTATACGAGGTACTTTCTTGATTTAAACTAATCATGATTTTAGGACATAGCATAATATTAGGTGTACGCCCAGGCTAGGCGACTGGTTTGGCGGCTTCTGGAATTGAAGGTGGCTTAAAAAATACCTTAGGTATGCAAGTATGGAAGATGGTACCACAGAGGTATATTAACATAGAGAGAGGACTTCTATCTCTTTGCATGTATTTTTCACCAGATCCCATGAATGAGTTTGTGCCTAGTCGGTTTAAATTGCAGCAGGAATTAGCTGCAGTAGCGACGTCTTCATTTTTGGTAAGAACTACGTTTCCTTTGCTTTTCCCTTCTGCCGCATAGGCGAATAGATTGCATAGGGGGGCGTGCACCAATGACGTCTGGATTTAGGGGAGAGAGAGTGGTACGACCTATTCAAACTTGTCGTTACTATGACGCTGCATTGTAGATGCGCTAAACTAGGGGAGGGAGGAAGTTAAAACCTTCTTCTTAAACGTCATTGATAGATGCACCCTAATACTTCTAGCCAGAAAGCCTTCACTTACTTAATCCTAAGCAGGGCTCACTTGGGAAGTATTT